>PNEQ01028885.1:62649-91346 GCA_003012365.1 Medauroidea extradentata | reverse complement strand
GGGGGGTGGCGACCTCGGGCAGAGTAAGAAGAGGGACTGCAGCAGGCCTTTGATGGCTGCCACCGCCAAAAGCGCCACAAATCACTGGCGCCACCGATAACGGCGACCCCCGCGCGAGGCTTGTGGAGGGGAAGGCAGCCCACCCCTGGAATACAGGCGCCTTCGGGGGGCCTTGTGCTTTATGACGGCTGTTCATCACGCACTCGTAAATTACCTCCCCCGCGTGGTGCCTCAACTTCCGCCGCTCCCCGCGTCAACCCCGCCACGGCCGACACACTCGCACCCACTCCCCCCTGCCCCCGCGACAGCGACCAGCTTCCACCCTCGCTGTTTTCCTGTCTCTTCTCCCCGGCCTTCAGAGATCACGTTCTGCAGAATCCTCCCTCCAACCCTCGCAGCTATATTCGCAAGACGACCCCGCGGTATTCCGTATTCAATGCTCTCTATTTCTTGTTGGGCGTGTGTGTGTGGTTATGTGCACATGTGTCTGCATAGTGTGGGTACTAAATATCAGTACCCAAAGTCTATAAAACGTTCCTTTTGACCAGTTGTACTCAAAATCCCTATACACTTGTGTCCAAAAATATTTAAATAAATTTGTGTTCAGAATGGTGGCGAACAACGCCTGGAGACAATGCGATGCGGTACGGTCGTCTTTTAATAGAAGGCCGAAATATTGAATGTAGCCAACGTTGCATTGGGGGACTGCTACCTGTCACTTCTTGGCTGCTTCAGTGGCGTCTACACGTCTGCACAGACTAGGGCAGCCAATGAGCTACCGGCAGCAGGCCTTCGATGCAGCGTTGCTACGTTCAAAACTCCCGCCTTCTACTAAGACGACCATGGGTGCGGGAATGTAAGTACGATAGGTTGCATAGGATACAGGCGTACACACTCATCGTCGCGGCGTGCGCCTACGTTTATGCAACCCGTACTGCGCGCATGGTCACAACGCGTTGTACTACGGGCGCTGTACACCACTCTACACCTTCAAAAACGATTGAGTGATTAAGAGGCTGCGTCACCACTTTTGTTAATAATATTCATTTTCGTTTTATAAATGAAGGATGCGACGAATAACCGTCAATATGTATTTATATAAACACTACATCGTAGTCTATTATTAGTTGAGTGATATTGGATGAAATAGGTACTAGGAGTTATTTGGTGTTCATTGTTTGGTGAAAGATAATGTTCATCTAAAAGTTTAAATTAGCTTAATTATTCCATAGATACGCTATCATTTTTCGAATAAAATGTACGTTATGAAACGTAAATTAATTAGCTAAGTCCCTATTGAAATGTTTTCAGTTAAATCTTGTCATATGTTTAATTACGAAGGAATTAAGAAAAATTCATCATAATAGGTGACGTGGACTTTGTGCTTAGCCGTGGACGGTATTGTGGCGTGTCACGCGAAAACGTTTTTACGCGAAACAGCTGAACTTATTCTTGTTGTTGTTATCTATGAAAAGAACACCCACTTGAAACTACAGATGCAACGTTTTGAAAATTCAGTATGCTTGTTGGAAACATGATTTTGGGACCTCTGTGAATGACTTAAAACGGCTTTTTTAGACTGCTGTAACTCCGAAAATATGACATGAATCCGTAAATTGCACTGGTCTTTGCTTCTTACTATGCGAAAATAAAAACTTTAGGGTTATCGCTTAAAGTCCCAGAGGAAAAAGTTCTAGGAAAACACTGCACGCCAGTTTAGCGCGCTGCGAATAAAGACCATGTGCCTATCGTCGAGTGTGATGCTCTAGCTCTTAGTACTACGCTGTTCCCGAGCATCAAACGCGGATATTTGAAACCGGTACACGGGATACACAGAACTCTTAATTAGGGTCCCTACGACAGCGAGATCAATAATGACCGAACCATCGGCTTTGACACACATTATTTAAAGAAGGGAAAATTGGCCATTGCCTACAGCCTGCACGTGAATTACACCAGCATTGCCAAGGGTAATTAAAAAAAAACATGTATATGAGACATCCAGATGGCTGGCAAGGGAACAGAACCCGAGACCTTCTGATAGCGAGTCAAGTGTCTTTGCACTGCGCCACCTGACTCCGTATTAAATTGTACATTATTTGTCTGATATAAATGTATATAGACTTTGTGTTACAATTTCTCCAAAAAAAAATCTGTCTGGTGTTTAAGCATTGAAATTGAGTTTTTTTATCATACGTTTATAGCGTAAATTTTAGTCGACGCCACCACAATATTAAATGATACTTATTACACCATACGCAAAATTTAAATTTATCATCGCCTAATTAACTAGAAGTGTCTATTAGGTAAAGTTACGAAAATGCTTATGTAGACATCGTAAATACTTTCAATAGGTACAAAAACATAAATCGGGACAGAAAATTTTAAATTTACACAGGTAATTACATGTTGAAACAAGAGCTACTTTGTATCTAACATTACAATGGGTACAATGTTCGGCGATTGTGTAAAAAACATTTGTCGATACTGGCATATTTCAGAAGTTAGTTCGTTTCGAAATTGTGACTTACCCGAGCATAGACTGCGCAGTGAACGCAATGCAGCAATTAAAAATTGTCAGCGAATTTCTGGTTCTAATTTTGGCGACACACGCACGGTGAGGGGTGGGAACCAGCCGAAGTCACGCGACAGAAAAGCTCACAGAAGTTCAATGTCAAGGTGGTCTCTTCGGCATAGGTCCTGCATCCACCGTAGGCTGTAAGCAGTTTTAAAGAATTTGTTCAATTTCTCCGTTTAGCTCCTATCGGCATATAAACAGGGACCTGAAAAATTCGCGTCTTCTTTCAGGCACAATCTAGGATTCCAGGAACTGTAATGTAAGTTCGTGCCACTTTCGCAGTTGGTGGTTGACTTATTCGACATCTCCTTGAAGTCGCTGAGACATTAATAACACTGTAAATGTAGGCCCGTTTCACTGTGTCAGCGAGCAGACAATGAACTGTTGCTGTTTGCTTGAGTACACATATATTCTTGAAGGCTAGCTGACACGTCAGTGAGCGCGGGAATTTTCCTAGTCTCTTACATATAAAGCCAGTGATTTTAGGTGAAAAGAATTTCGCAACAATTTGTTTCAATGCCTTACGAGCACACCTGCAGCTCTGCTTCACGAATATTGGCAGCGTGTCTTTGTGAAGTGACGTGTCTCAGTTGACTGGGCTTGTCATAATAAGATTACAGCAACACCACACGTCTGTAATTTGCAGGTAGAACCCCGAGGCGCGTGAGAGTTAAAACATCCAATCCCTGACTATCAAGCAGAACTACTGATGTGAACGTAATGCACTGAAACAAACTGTGGCAAAATTATTTTCGCGAAAAGTTCATGGCCCTAAATGTGTCTAATCACTGGTCATGAAGCACAGTGGCAGATGTGTACATAATACATTAAAACATATTGTTGCAAAATTAATTTCATTATTATATTTCATTATTCATTATCATGCATTATCTTACTGAATGAACGTATGTTGGCGGCATAAAAGTCCTTGGAACCAAATGGTGACGTACGACACGACACGGAAAACAAAGCAAGCATAGCTGACATGAAAGTGCACTAGTACGTAGAATTGACTACGCACCCGTGACGATGCACGCAACTGTTGCACAAGAGAAGAAAGTACACAGCATTCCGCACAAAATCATTACTTGTCCAAAATAAAGTTGAAACACGAAAAAACAGACAACCCAACACTCCGTCGCCGTAAACCCGCAGCGGACAGCGAGGACCGTTACAGCCACTCTCTTTGCATCATATGCATCGAGGAACTTATTTGCTGGTGGCATGCGTGATTAGCTTGAACGACTCTTAAAATGGCTTAGCTGATGCCACGTAGTTGTCAAGCAATACTGGCAAGGAGTGCAAATGGAATCTCTTGAGTTTCATCGTCACTGTCCACTTGACTGTCTTGTGTAACACGAGCCTCTCAAGTGCGGGTAGATATATATATATATATCTGTATGCGGGTTATCTCGCAGGCTCGACAAAATTGTACGTCAATGGTGGTCACGTGCTTACAATAAATCTCACTTCCTCCTCCTTCCCTTTCTGACCGCCCTAAAACACATTGCAAAACTCTTGGGTAAGTTTAAGGCCTGCGATATCCATATGGACGATAAGAAATACAATAAACTGCCTGAATAAAGACGAGCCTTAGCCAGCTACGACGACGGGTCTACCGGCACTCTCCTCAGAGACTTTGAACAAAAGGTGTTTCAAGGTCTATGAGCTAAACAGAAAAAGATTCAACACATGTAATAACGTCTAATAATCACGCTGTCTACGCTGTAGGTACAAGGCTAGTGACAAGTTTGTAGGCAGCGGAATCGTACTAAAAATGCACCAGGAAAACAAACTTAAACATAATTTATTCTCACAACATCCTAAAAACTCACTATTTTTTTTGTGTGTTGGTTTCTTGTTGCAAGATACTGTCCTTTTATGGCACGTCTGGTGTTCGAGAATACTAAGTAGAAGGGGACTTAAAAATCCGCGGCGCGACATTTTCTTTTCTTCCGAAGAGGGCGGCCAGTCCGTTTCGTTCCAGGCGTCAGGGCCACTTGTCAGGCCGTCGTCAGAAGTGGGAGACAGACATCTGTCGAAACACTCCTCCCTGCTAGAGCCCGACGGACAGAAGGATGTCCTGAGGTGAGTGATCGATTATTTACGCCTGGCAGCCTGCGAGTCCCAACCGCCTACCTCCTGTTGCGAGCAAAACTTTGCCTGTGCCGCCAATGAACTTACAAGAACACAGTTGCAACTCAACGTTAATATACGGTGTTATTCATTTGTTTGTCGAAGCAAACCGAAGTTGGTTATACATCGCTACCAACATTACAATAAAGTACTGAAACGTACGAAAAAAATTCCGTAGCGCGACAAACATGCCTAATTCAATTGTACAAATTAAATACCCTTAGAGAGAAAACTCAACAGTTTCGGAGCACCGTACTTTCATTTAGTGTACTGCGTTAGTACGCTTCTTTTATAATTGCAGTGATTTTACCGTAGAACCCAAACTTCGGGCGTCTACTGCAGAGATTCACTTTCTCTGTTGAAGTTGCGGTTCAGAAATTTATACTTATGTGACATAGCGGGCCAGACACGCGTCTTGACCGACATACAGTAGCTATTAACATTACGGTACTATAATTGTACCTACTTACAAAAATATCAGTTACACAGTATTCAAAACATTAACTAACAACAATAATATTTACATAAATACTATCAAACTTTAATACGAAGAAGCATTTTTCCAACATTTTATATTACTATTCAATATCAGTATGCAGTAAGCATAACTAATCTTTCATTTAAATACGAATTTGCCTATAAATTATTACGTAGAGAATAGCAAAATAATGATAGGTTGACATACAATGCATAGGAGTTATTTTACATTAAATAACAAAAATGATAGGAAAGCATTTCAGCAATATTTTTCTCATTATTTGTGAATGTCTCATTATTTCTGACCGTTTCATATGGTATTCTATGTATTCCACTGTTAAAAATTCAAAATTTTTGTATAACAGGTTTGACTTATGGATCTGATTATTTGTTCCAAAATTTAAAGCAGCCGTAGTGCTGAATTTTGCTCATGTTTGAACAAATAAATAACTAATCAAATTAATTATTAAAATGAATCGCTAACATTACTGGCCAAACGTAATACTTACACAAATCATTCTTTAACTAACATTTATATCGCATATTATAAAATAGATGTTTCACTACGACATTTCAATAAAAGGAATGAAAAACAGACTTGAAACAATCACACTGTCATAGTTCAACAAAGTAAACAAACAAAATGAAAACTATGCAAAGAATGAATAACGCCACTAAGTAACGTGTTACCGATAGCGTAAGAAAAGTCAATATTATATTGTCAGGGATATACCGTAGAACACTTATTTTTCACATTCTTAAATAATACACTTTCACTTATTTTACACCTATTTTCTCTGGTCCCTCGCAATTCTTACACAGCATAAATTTCCCTAATTTTACACTGTCCTGCATTTTACACCCGTTTTCTCGGGTCCCTTTAAAATCTCACACAGCATAATTTTCCCTGTTTTTACACCAGCTTTTAGTAGGTGCCTTTAGTACTGTAGGTATGTTCATTCATTAACCAAATAATTTTTCGACTTAAAGGTGGTAGGTAATGTTGTTTGGTGAATATGCGCACGCAGCGATCTGTAGTGTAGTTACTGTTTAACGAAACTGGCATAGAGTTCTCGGCAGTACAAGTTTTAATCTGTGGTCATATTTGTTGCTAACTGATTTACAAGGTAAGTATTATTCACATGAGGTCATGAACTAGAAGTTGCGCAGTAAATCCGGAGATCTCTTCGAAGGTAGAGAAACATTTAAACTTATTTTAGAGTCGTTTGCGCTTCTCTCCTTCACGCTTCCAGCTTGCGAAAGGCTGTATATAACAAAATAGATAAGTGAGAAGAGGATAACAATGAAATTTTAACAGAAAAATCTTATACAATACACTTTCTGTCCCGCTTAAGTTTTCATGTGACCATACATTACACCAAAATACCGAAATATACTTATTAACGTCAGTTGGAACAAATTTGATAATCTGATAAAACAGTCACAAAATTCTGAAATGATTGTAGTTGCAAAGTAGGGTTTAATAGTAAATGTAATGTGACTCTGCTGTAGGCCACAATACCTCATGAACACTTCCTGCATTGTCACAACAGCCTGACGGTACGATAAAACGTCAACTGAAGCAGACAGGAAGTGTTTTATGATTGCATGCACTTCAAAGCAAACGTCATAAAAAACTTACTACTTCATCGAGGTTTGAACACACACGTGATCTCGACTCTTCGTGGGTCTTAAGGCATACAACATGTGTTGATATAGATATACGCTGTTTACGATCAAGTGAGCAGTGCTTATTATTTTCTTTCAGCCGCTTTATAGCCACCTTAAGGGGTATTGATCCCTACCACCTTGCATTTATCTGTTTCTTCTCGATAACTTCTGTTCCAGTCGATGTATCAACATTTTTGTCACGACAAAGCATATATACAAACTTAATCGATTTTCTGTAATTGCTGGAACCATAATATATTCATTATTTTGCAACGGGAAACAGCTGAAAAGGAAAAATTGCTTTATTTACGGGAGCGACTACAATGCCATATGGATTCCAAAAAGTGAATGAAACAATAAACTATGCCTTGTCAGAGTGAAAAAAGTAAAACAACGTGTCTCTTCCCTGATTTATAAGAAAAACCGTATAACCGATCTGACAGGGATCAATCCCCCTTAACAAGTTTTGGTATGAAAACATCCAAACATCTATAATAAAATTAAAAAAAACCGTGAAAACGTTTTTCTACTATCAAAACTTACGCCACGGGCTCCTATTTATGCTGTTTTTTCGAGTTAAAATTTTTTTTAATCCTAAAAGGTAGCAGATACCTCAAAACTGTTTTAGAAATATTGGCAATTTTCTTTTCTATTTAGTCTAATATTTTCAAAACGTTAGTTTTTATAATTTTGGTTAATTATTGGCGAAATAATGTTTTTAAAGTCAGTAATAAAACAAAATTATAAAAACGTAAGTTTTGAAATAATTAGGCTACATAGATGAAAGAAATTCCAACATTTCTATGGAACTATTTTGCGATATCTGATTTATTTCAGAATTTAAAATAAAACTTACTAACATAGCATCAATAGGAACCCGTGTCCCTTACATATACGGACCAAATAAAATACATATCTTATATATTATAGGTTTTTGTGATTGTTCAGTTTACAGTGAACAGCCTATGTGGTAGCCACTATCGTCTAGATGAAGGTCTAGATCGCGCCCTTAATAATTAATGTACTCTGGTCATAAGGAACCCATACTGTGATTCTCTTTACTTGTGAGAGAATCGCAGAAAATTGTGTCATTCGTTTAGATCGGTTTCCTTGCTTCACGAAAAGTAAGGAACGCGTAAAACTATGCTAATTTTCCTGTTATGTTGGCATTCAACGTAACACGGTGTGTATGTTTGTGTACACAGTATTGCGTGTTGTAGTGGTGTGGGTATCAGAATCGCACGACTAGGACAGGATGAAAGTGAAGAGCAACGACAGAGACTTTTATTCTAGAACAGGCTGCTTTTCATCTCTCTTACGATTGACAAGATGCACGCGTAGTTTGAACTGTAAGGAAATTCGCCACCACCAAGCTTTCGCATGTCAGCCGAAGACAGCGCTTCACGAAACCGGGAACCGAAGTTCCTGTACCTCGTTGGGTGTATCGTAAACCAAGCGCACCCCGGCCGAAGTTGTTAATTGAGGAGGTTCTGGAAGACAGGCACGTAGAACTATGTGGCCTTTTTCGGGAAATAGTATGAATGTAACCGTTATATTGTGTAGTATGTCTCCTCTCGATTTTGTCAAGATACTGCAGCAGGGGAGTATTTTATTTGTAGTCAAACATCTATGCAAATTAACACCTATTGATTTACAGATAGTTTTATACTTTATCTGTGCCCCGGTGTTGAGATGGCCGCCTATCTCACGCTTCAAATGCGTTGCAGTATGTTCGTAAGTAGGTTTTTTCTACGAAACTATTCCACGTGTGCACATTGTGCCAACGTACGAAATGAAAACATACAAGGTCGGAACCTCATTATTATTGACACCATGCTCGTTAAAAACCACTGTTTCTAAGCCTACCGACATAGTAAAAACGGCCTTTTCAGGCTGCCGTACTTCAAAATGTACTAATCTGATGCATGCGAAACTCAGATTGCTACAGACTTTCCACCAATAAAATTGTATGGTCACCGCTTAAGAGTTAGTGGCGCTATTTTTTTTACGTTCGAGGCACGGAAACGGGGAAGGCGCTAAGTCAAATGTATAACGTCCGTCAAACTCCTCATCGCTTCTAGGCGCGAAGGACTAAACTAGCGTACGGTGTTTTCGTAGAAACAGTTTTTCAACGGGACTTCAAGCGATAAGCCTGATATTTTATTTGTGGAATGTATGTGGTAAAGTCCAAAGGAGGTTTTAATGATTTGGTTTCCCAATTACGGTAGATATTTTCTCAGCTACAGCAACATGAAAAAGTCATTTTTAGCACTTTTGAGGAGCTTGGAAGGCGTGTTTTTATGTATCGGACGGCATTTTTAAACCATAGGGACACAGTTTGAAGTGTTTCTTCTTTTCGTAGATAAACGCACTGGAAACATTTTTAATATTTATACAAGAAAGATACTTTCCGTAGCACGCTACAGCACGTCTCACGCCAGGTCCACTAACTCTTTATGTCCCATGGCCGTAGTAAAAACTGTTCGGCGGGAACCTTGCACGTTAGCGCAACGTTTGGTTCGTTGAGGCGATGCGACATTTGATGCGCTTTAAGGTCGCCCTCATGTCTCCATTTCTGAGCCTCTAACGCGCAGGTATGCGGCGCCCTTAACGAAAACACCGACCAAAGAAACTGTAAAGACGGATACGAAAAGGGACAGAAAAGGATGTATTATTGCAACAACGATAAATATTTTAACCGCAGTACTTCAAAACACTTTTTTTTTTTTGCATATGTGTCGTTCACCCAGAGAAATCCTCAATAATCGAACAATGCAGCGCCGCAGTTAATTACACGAGTAGGTTCAACAGTGGGGAGTAATGTCTCCGACAGCCACAAGGATTGGCATTATGTAGTGTCTGTCTAGTGAGGTAGGGGTTGTCGGCAAATGACCAGTATCGTTGATTAGTAGCAGTTGCGTAATTAGGATTATTGTAAGGGGAAGGAGGGTCCCAACCTGGAAATATGACAAAGGAACGTCGATCGCCCCTTTCAAGCAGGTGGTCCGGGAGTATACTCCCACGTGAAAATTTGCAATATTTAAGGTGCAAGGTTGTGTTATTTAAGCAGTTGTCACATGTAAAGTTTTAACATGCCGCGAGCATGAATACTAATAATATTATGTCATTAAGTTGATATAATTTCGTGAGGGCTAAGAGGGAAAGAAAGCCCTAACAAACCCCTCCCAAGAAGTGCCCCATTCGACAACCTACATGTCAGCCTAACTACCGTTCAGGGATCCCCCCGTTAACATTCCTACATCATTGACGTCACTTCGTGCGGTCGTTTGTGAGCTTTACGGCTCGTCAACAGCTAGGTCATTTAAGATAGTGAGACACAACTAGGTACAATTACAGGAGCTAGAAGAGGAGTCGGCCATTACCCTGTGTTAAGGAACAATCTCAGCATTCACTTGTAGCGATTCAGGTAACCATTGAAAAACGAAATCAGGATGGCCGGAACCGGGGATCGAACCTGAATCGATCCGTTGCGCCAAATCGCTAGGTGTTTGTGAAAGGAAATTTGTAATATTAGTAACACTTTCATGGCGTCATATGAACTAAGACACTGAGTTTCGGTCAAACTAAGCCCAGCCAGTGTGTGCTGGCGTATCTCGGCCCCTGCAGGCGTAAACAGTTTACAAGTGGTCGTCTCGGCAATAAAACTCAAAAACTCGTTATATGCACTTCAGAGGAGTCATCGACGGGAAGACACATGCCTGCTGAACATCTTGTCAGTGGCGTTGAGGCAAGTTGTGAGCGAGCGAGAGTCGACCTTGAAGGCCGCGCGTTCCTAGACACGGATTCCGTTCCTTGAGATCAGAGCACACAAATTATTGAAAGCGATGACGTCATATTACAAATGCGTACAAATATAAAACTAGTATACCTTACTTGGTACGTTACCTGTAAACATTATCTTCAAATACATTTTTAAAACAAAACACCTGCGTATGCGTATTTGAAGATTTTACCGAGATAAAACCTTAACAGCTGAAATCAGCATTTCCAGGCGTAATGCAAACTACACTCTTAAGCTAACATATAGTGTATATTTTTAAAATCAAATAAACATGGCGGATGTATTTAGTATTTTAACAAGATTTGGTGCAAACTAAACCTGAAAAGTTAAACTGCCAAATGCGTAACTTTAGCATACTATATCATGTCACGTGACCTCTCAGTTGACTACAACTACCAACTTTAACGCCTAGCAAGCGGATGAAATAATGATCAGTTTACCTGGACGAGGAAGGCATAAGCCGCCCGTAGCAGTATTGCAAATATGTAATAACTCAACGTATCATACAACACACGTATGTTGAATACACGACCCGCTGCAGATGGCGTGACTGCCTCGTGTTGGTCTCGTTATCACACGCTGCCAACATGCCACAGCATCCATCATCAATCAATCATAGATTAGACACCGTGCCCTCGTGACACTTAGGGAGAGGGGAGGGGAGAGGTAAAGCAGGTAGCTACACGACTTACCTACCTACCAGTCCCTGAGAACGAGGTACGTCCACCAGTAAAGAAACAAGCGGCGAACGCTATTTCATGAAAAGATTCTTTCATCGTGTATTATTGCAAACAACGAATGATGACATCGAGTGCTTGTAACTACTTCACAGCCTTGGAATGGTAAAACTATAATAAAGAAACCCAACTTGAACCCGAAGACGTGTATATTTCACATTCAGATAACAAGTTGCGTTTACCAACTGTGAAATACGATATATATTAAATTAGGATGGTTCAAACGAATTATCCTGATTTCCAATTCGAAAAATAACTATTTTTATTAGATCTCAAGTTTTCTAAAAAAAAATTTCCAATGAAACTCAAATGCATTAGCTTATAAATCTAAAAAATTACGTTATTTCCCGAATGCGGTCATACCGCTTACGACCGATGCATCTATGTTTCAGGTGTTTTATGCAATGAGTCGCTAGTAACACGCACGTAATGCAATAATATACTGTAAGCAGTGGCGACTTGGGACTCATGGGGTGACATTGGGACACTTTCGTACTATTTTTATTTTTCATAATTGTCAACTGTGAGTAAATGTTAATTAAATGTCATGTGGATATGTGCGAGAGAGATTTTGGTCGGCGCTTAACATTGAGGTATTTAGCGCTGGTGAGGGGAGACATGAAGTAGTATGGAGCAGCGCCGGAATGAAAGGGCGGGAAAAATGGGAGATACCCAAGAAAAGCCACTGAACAAGGGCATCGTCCGGCATGATTCCAGCCCTTGCCATATTCGTTGATATTAAATTCAGTTACCTCGCTAACCAGTTGTATAATGAAACCAACGATATAGATGAGATGCAGGAAGCAGCACGTCGTATTGGCGGAGAAGCGAGGCGAGTTACGTCGCGGGCTGGGTGATTGATGGGTGACGCGGCGAGGCTGCAGGAAGTGGCGGCTGCGCAAACAGCTGGTTGACGGACAACGCGCGCGAACACGGCAGGGTGTAAATATTGCCCCCCGGGTCGCTGCATGTCACGTCGCCTTCCCTCCACAACATGACCCTCAGACAACTACACTTTGTCTCCCCGACACTTAGTTACGTCGTGCAGTCGCCGCTAACCACGCCCGCGTTACAAATACTGCACACGCGTGTTCAATCTCGTCTACTCTGGTAAACAAGCGCGGCGCGACGGAAGCGACAGTATTGTAACAATCAACTAAGTACCACTTACTTTTTTTTAGCACGTCTAGTTTTAGACGAGTCACTTTTAGCGGGACTGCTTACATAGTCTACTATTAGAGACCGGAAAATTCATGGGTTCACTGACCTGTATGTCAACATTCAAGTATATCTGTGAACTCAAATCGAGAACTGTTCATTGGCTATTCGCTGATACAGTGTATGGGCCTGCATTTAGTTGCATTTCTTATTATTGGCTCAGCAACTTCCAGGAGGTGCCTATTACGTCAAGGACCAATTAGAAAAGTCACAAAAACTTACAATTTTTGAAATTCTATTTTGAAATTAAAATAAATCGCGAATTTTTCTGTGCCCCTTTCTACTATACTAACCAGCGCACACGAGAGCGTTCACACAATCTGGGCCACAGTCAGACGTGTTGGCACATTTGATACGGGAGAAGTTACGGCAGGTTTCCCATTGGCCTGGCTGCCGACTAGCAGCCTTACATTGATTAGCGGTAGGCGTTTCCGCCAAGTTGCTGGTCAGCGAAGTCATTTTGCTGGCGTCTGTTACTTAGTTTGCAGTCCTACCGGCTATTTCCACATCTGTATTCCTAAATATTCTGTGTTTGAGACTTACGGTAACGACGGAACCGGTGCCCAAAGTCGACCTCCTGCCGCCGTCAATGTGGATGGGGTTCGCCTCCTACACCATCCCCCCTGCCCCTCGTCGTCCACACGCGTGAAGTAGTTTCCGCTACTCGGTGGATCGATCACCACGGGCCGGGGCAAGATGGTAAAAAGGTGGCCGAGGTCCGGCGACGGGTTCCAAATGACCTCGAGAGGATGGAGGGGGGAGGAAGGGGAGGAGAGGACAACAATGGCCGCCAGACGTCGCCTTCGCGGCACGTAGCGAGCTGCAATTGCGGGTGGCGGGAACAAGTGGATCGCGTCGAGCGGCACAGAGCGAGGCCTGTCTGTCGTCGTTACCAAGGTCCCTCTCCCCCTACCACTAACGTCCTCCGAAGCCCGACACCTGCGCGCATGTCACAGAACAGCGCAGTTTACAGATCCGCGTCTGAAAGTTGTCCTGAAGCCGCCGCGAGGAGGGCGGTTAGGTTTTTCTTGGACTCTTATGACGGGAAGACGGCACGTGAGTTTCGTGATCCTGGATGTTTCTCGAGTTTGATTTGGTTTCAAGACTTTCTGCTCTCTGTCAATCTAGTACTGTGATTTAGAGCCGTTTTTGTGAATTTGCGAATGTTGATCTTCATTGGTTGTACGTGCTACGTTCCCAAGGTCAGAATTAAAGTAGTGAACTGAAAATAAGAGCCGTGTCGGGCAACGGAAACTGCCCCGGCCAGATTATTTTATTTTTTTCGCTTTTATGAAATTCTTAGAAGAAAATAGTAAAATTCGTGATTATAGCACAAATTATATTTACCTTGTTGTACAACACAGACATGGCAGTTGAACTTTTAACGGAAATTTATGCTGAAATCGGCCAGACAACTTCTTAAGAATAAAAAAAAGGACAGAACAGATTATGGAATACATGTTAAAAGTTTAACTGCCATGTTTGTACTGTAATGCAAGGCAGATAGAATGTGCACCATAAAAGTAAATTCTACACTTTTCTTCTCAGATATTTATACAAGTGAAAATTGAAATAATCGAATATGGTGACTGGTCTTAAGATGGCCGCCTGGGTGAAGGAATTTTGCCCGTTCAAACTTAGTGGTGCGAGGCGCTAAGGACTACACAGGACGTGCATCACACCTCGTACTAGCCTCTAAACGTAAGTCTGTCGTGCAGTCTTCTCGCCAATAACTTGCCCCTATAAGACATTCAGTGGTGACCATATCATTTCATGAAGAACAGTATTATTAAATATACAGGTGCATGATACAACTAATGGCTTTCTTAAGATTCTGCACCAAGGTTTTCATACACAAAAGTAGACCATAAAACACCCAATTTTCTCATTTTAAACAGCGATAAAATAAGCTTTGGAGGCCTGAAATGTATATACAAACGTGTAACGTTCTTTGCTGATATTTCTAAAGCTGGTTTTACACGACGCAATTTATTTCTCGCACAGCTC
Source organism: Medauroidea extradentata (assembly GCA_003012365.1). Lineage (NCBI taxonomy): Eukaryota > Metazoa > Arthropoda > Insecta > Phasmatodea > Phasmatidae > Medauroidea > Medauroidea extradentata. The sequence goes on along the minus strand of PNEQ01028885.1, from coordinate 76,720 downwards.
CTTGCGCGTAATAATTGCATGCAATCTCTCATAGGCCATTTTACACAGCGCAATTTCCCCACACAATATACATGAAATTTGTTTACTTCCCGCCAAAAGTTTAGAACAAATGTATAACCAAAAAGCACAAGATGTACACTAGCAGATGGAAATGTTATCTGACGAAAATTAAAATAATTGTGAACCATTTAGGAACTTGTTTTTTATCTCTTCAGTGGTAGGCTACGGTAGCCTTTTCCCGGACTTCCGATACAGACGCAACCACCGCCTTTAATGCACTCTCGCACAAATATTTGTTGTGATAATTTGGTGATTTTGTATTATAGTGGGCTGGACTTTTTTTGTATTCGTTCAAAAATTGCACAAAAACACTGGTGTCGATTTCATGTTTGTATGGTGTTTGTTGTTTTTGTTTGTACTAACAACTACGTGCATTAATTTACTTCAGAGAATGACCAATCACATTGCTTGTTCCACGCAACTTGCATCGAAATATAGAGCATGTTCTATTTGCCGAAATTGCACCGCCGCTTGCATTGCGTGTGAGGTTCCAAGAATTGTGTGTCTGAGCTTCAATGCAATATCAGCATATTGCGTGGAAATTGCATGTATATTGCGTCGTGTAAAACCAGTTTAAAAGTATTAAGAAGTTTTTGAAAAATCTTCTATCGGCTAAAGCACTGAACACCGTTCGGGAAATCAAAAAATTTTAGACAGTGTTTTGCGCATTCTAATAGTAGATCTTCTTGCTGACCGAAAATATAATTATTCATTGTTTTTGTTTCCGAGTAAAACGCATTAACTAATGGCATTAAAAGTTACCACCTTATAATGGAAACGGTATCCTATTCCAGCCTTGGTCAACGGGACAATACATTCAGTCTCATGTAAGAATTTATACTTTTTTGACAATTGTTTTGGCCACCCCCTCCCCCTTTTTTTACAGATAATTCCACGGAAACTGTAGTGTTTAACACTGCCAAACAACATGCGATTTCTGCAGAAACAGCTGACAGTCAGACTGCTCAGTATATAAGTAAGTGTCGTGTATGGTATGAATTCTAGTTTGACAGTTCTGAAAGTAAAGCATGTAAAATTTTGTACAGGTAAATACCTTCAATGTTTAAATATTGTCATGGTTAAAAGGATTTCTTTTTTCTTGTTACCTTAACCATGCATAGTAATACTAATTGGTGATTGACGAATTGAAATATTTTTGCCATATGAAATGAAGTACTGCAACTCAGCCCCAACACTTAGTACAAAGAAGGTGAGTAAGAAGAAAAGGAAGTGTATAGGCACTTATTAACTGAGTTAAGGTGATTCAACAGGATCGTCACAAAATGCGTCAAATTTTGAGAGCAATTAGGAAAACGTGAAGAGATTTTCGTCAGTACTAGCATCTAGGTCTTAAGCACTCGTGTGGGGTGACATGATGTATGGAGCAGCCGCCGGAATTAAGGGGCGGGGGAAACAGGAGATCCCCGAGAAAACCCGCCGACCAGCGGCATCGTCACACGAGAAAATCCGGAGACCGACACTGCCGGGAATCCAACCCTGATCGCTGCGGAAAGATAAAACTGGTTGTAAGGGGTTGTTTAAAAAGTGGTCACATTACCGTGCAGACTGTGCGGCAATGAGTAACACGGGTACCCTATTGACGGAGATACCTCTCGCGTGACACGTGGGCTAGAGGCGAAGGAGGTGAGGAGGGAGGGATCGCACGAGACACCACGACACCAGCACGAGCACTGGTTACCCGGTAAACTGTTGACCTCCGCCCCGCCGTAAATCCTCCTCCCTCTCCCCCAACAACCATTGTGCTCTTGCGCGGGGTTTGCGAGCGATTTTACGACTGCTGGCCAGCGGTCGGCAAACAATCACCGCCTCGCTGCGAGGGGCGAACACGAGAAGCGACGTCGCTGCGCCGAAGACATTGTCGAGGGCGTGGACACATGCGTTCCACGCTAACACGAAGACGTTAAGTTCGAGTGGGGCGTTTTAGAAGGCACTCGACGACTTTTGACGAGATGTGCAGGTGGGCAAAGCGGCGGAATGCACTTTCTTTGACAGCTGGTAAACGCCGTTTCGGAAATAGAATACCGTAAACTTTAGTCCATTTTTGGGTAACTTTGCCACACTCAAAATATTAGTTTTGGAGTAATTTAGTTAATATACAGATACTCAAAGCCTGGCGCTTAAAAAATATATATTTAGTCAGATGCAATTTGAAATGTTCTTCACTCAACGACATAACAACTGAAATTTTGAGTGGGACAAAGTTTCCCCCAGGGCCAATGTTACCCCAGTTTACGGTAATTTATTTTCGTAAAACATTGTTTTAATTTAGTAGATAAGCCACCGAAGATAAAAGGAAGGAGCATAAAATATCCTGGAAATCATACGATGAGCCCAAGCAGACCACAGAAAACAGCGCTGTCAAAAAGTGTTCACGTTGTTAGGATAGACTATAGCAGAGGGGAAAACGGAAGTACCTTGAGAAAATCCACCTACCTACGTTAACGTCAACATTTTTGATAGGCCTATGCGTACTTCGGCGAAAGAAAAATCTACATATTTCAACTATAAGAATGAGTATTGTTGAAACTTATGAGAAATAATTTTTTTTATATTCAAGTTATTAAATATGTCCAAAGTTGTACAAATGCTACCCAACTCTGTAGAGTCCCATACAGAAAAATGAAAAGTCCGGAAAAAGAGACAGGAATGTAAAAGTAGGCAATATAACTGTGCAAGTCAATTCTCAAATAAATCTTATGAACGTCCTACATCGCAAGCAGAACCAAACAACCAGTATATCCTATAATTTCTCGCTCCTTAACTGATGCAATGTGAGCCGGATGTGCGATTAGGGACGCAGACCTCGTACTTTCTAAATTCGAAATGTCACCAGCTTACGGTGACCGGTAAACTTTGGCGAGTAGGGGTGCGATGGCGAATTCGTGAGACCTCGGTCTTATTTCATATGTCGACCAGCAATAATTTAACCCGTTACATCTCCCGTTCAGAGATATCATAAAATTCGGCTGTCCACACAAATATCACCAGATAGGTAGGAATATACATACACGACGTGCATCAGGGAACACACATAAAATGTCTGAACGCGAAGTTGTCTCGCACGATGGGGGGCTGTGGTGGGAGCGAGAAGGGAGGGGGGAGGTTGGAAAAGTTGTAGTCATAAAGCGAGCCGATAATGACCCCGCGAGACATTAGCGGCAGCGGGGAAAGGTCGTTTGCACAGACGGGGCGAGTGCGATGGTCTACCTGCTCGGGAGGGGAGGGTCCAAGGAGGGTGGCGGGCGTGTGAAATATGAGTTACGCGAGGGAGGAGAGGAACAGATACCAGTGTTGCCAGATCTGTGTTGACCTGCAGCCAGCAACACTTCATACTAAAACAGAATTCCCTTCTACTTTTCCTAAATACTTTAACCGAGACAATGCCATGCATTATCGAAATACTGATTGTATTACATAAACTCATATTTGTTCGAATTAGTACTTTTAGCTATCTAAACAGCCAAGCGACCCGTCTTAGTATATTGAAATTATGTATTTGGCTTTAGTGTGTAGCCAAACTTTCTGAGGAGAACTAGTTTCCCAAATATACACTAAGCTGTTTTAACCTTGAAAATATGCACCGAAACGTATCCGTAACTGACTCCTTAAATTGTTAAGATTATTATATTTACGATTAGTAATAACGCAATACTTACAATACTATATTTATAATTGATCACGTTAATAAAAGGCGTAACTTCAAAAATTGTTATCTTGTTGCTGAAGTGTTAGTGTAGTGCCAGTTGTTTAATTGTTGACATCCCGTAGTGGTGTTCCGAATTATGCACAAATGACTACTAACAGTATTCCAGCTAAACAATACTGTTTATAAAATTACTACATCGCTAACCGGAACAGGGACACCGTAACTTTGTGACACAGCTGTAAATGTCTGTTAGCGCATTGCCGTGTGTGTTACCAGCGGCGAACAGTCCAATCAATAGAGCGAACCCCGCAGGCCCACCACGTCGATCCGCTTCTGGACGCTGGTCTGTTCTGTAACCGCACCTTGGGCACGGCGCGCGTGGCCGCCGCCGCCAGCGATGACATCCGTCGCGCGTCGATACCCGTCCACCGCGCAGCGCCGCCGGAAGCGGACAATAAAAAATAATTATATAAACGAAAAAAAAAAACCTTTCGCTCCGTTACGTACCGCCTAAATCTGCCTCCGGCTACATGCGTCATCGCGTATGGAAATTATTCAACTTTTTTTCGTGCCACCCTTTCTGTTCTGGTGGGGTTGCGAAGGGCGGGACTGCGTTCCTGAACCAGCTATCTCGCTGTGGGCGCATTACGGCAGACTTGAGTCCCCCAGAGCAGACCGCTGTGTTCGCTAGTGCAAGCCGGATTCTAGAGGTCGCGAGGTACATCCCGACCAACGACGTAGGTTTCTTCCCACTATGGCTTCCCTCACCCTCGCTACGGGCCGTAGAACACCAGGTTTAGACTCTCGCGTCAGTCCTACTCAGAGATCATGGTTTATCGCGGGAAAAGTTGACTGTTTGTTGGGTTTCAACACACGTTCAGCTTTCCAGAAGATTATTGCCCTTCGCTTGTACATGTAGCTGTTACTCTACTTGACTGAGCCAATAAGAATCCCAATATTGTAATATATTATACATGTTATTTGTCTGCAGACAGCTACGCTATGTCATACGTACATAGTCTAATCATAAGCGTTGCAATTAACTAGAACTTTTTCAAGGGTATGTTGGCACAAAACATTTTCCGATATATCAATCTCTAGTCATACTCCTAATTGACGAATCAAACTAGTCCCTGAAATAACTGCAGTGTGCATATGTTCGGCCGATATAAGTTATATTTGAAAACTGCGTGATGTGATATCTGATTAGGAATAGCATTTAAAGAATGTCACATACGTGTATACCCATGTTGGTCCTCCAGTAATTAGTCGCCGCCGACAACGGCGAAAGTGTATATATTTGTTGTCCGTCTTAGACGTTAACATCTTAGTGCAGAATCTTATAAGTTGTATAGGCGTGTTCAATACACCTATGACAGGGTCACCACTGGATGTCTCATACATCAAGAAATATGCTTTGTGGCAGCTACGAAATATTTTGATAGGTAGTAGGCCTACTTACCTCACAGAATTTTTTTTGTGCTCATCACAAAAACTATCACAAGGAAATAATTTCTCATCGGCTAATTCGTACTGTTTTTCATCTACTATATTATGTTATGAACGATTACGAACCATTCGTTTGCAGTCAGTTAAATATTCTAGAATATCCTGATCCGAAAAACAAGCATAGTCTAACGATACAAAAAATCTCACTTCTATACAGTTGACAACATAATTTAAAAAAATGACCAACACAATGAAGTAAGACGAGTACTACGGAGCGTGATTGACTAATTTATTGCTGGCGATAATTTTTCTTTCCTAGTATCTGGTTACACTTTCCCTCGTCAAGTAACTTTCTAGTATGATGGAGAAGCTACTGATTTAAAAATGTAAGTGGGCTAGTATATATTGTTTGATATAATATACAAATAGCCCTGAATTCTGTAAATATGATTCCATGCATCGTAAAACTTTGTAACACACATGTCCATGTATATACACATATGCGTATACATGATTATCTGATTACAGTTTCACTACAAAGGTGGCATTTAAAGTAGTTTCTGGAAGCAACAGGCTATAAGCAAGTTGCAAAAGCGACAGCTGGCACAGCTGACAAAACCACTGAATGATTAATGGTAGGTTAATTAGATAACACACGTTACAGCTTACAATACGTAAATGCAAACAATGGAGCAGGAAGAAAACTACTTTTTCATTACATACACATAAAAACGAGCAATAAAATGAGAGTAGTAAGTAGCTAATAAAGCTTACGCCGAACATAATGGATGAGTAATACAAAGCAGTAAAATAGACTGCGCGTAGAAGCTTGTAAGTACACAAATGACAATACAGAGTTGGCTTACGTTAGATATGATGTCGTGTTCGTCACATATTAGCGCCAATAGAACCTGTGTTACCAGAATGCACGCAAAAAAACGTAGATAGTGCGGTATAGCTTGCAGAGAGAGAAAACCTCTGGTGTTAGACAAAGAAGAACACGTTGTACGGCAATCATTATTCTCAACGTACTCTGCTTGGTACTGCCGTAAAGTGATGTAGGCCTAGCCCTATAAGCACATTAAGAAGACATTAGTAGTTCATTTACGTTAAACACGTTAACTTTAACAATTAACCAACCATTTTCTCGAAGTGAATACAAAAAAGCTGGATATGTAAAGGTCCTTTCTAACTGTGAGTGGTCAATTATATTATCTACACAGTCAATTTTCACAGTACCACTTATTTCACAGCAAAAAATAAAAAATTATCAGTGAAACACACGTTAAAAAAGTGTTTATAGGTCTTGAAGTATAATGCGGATTATCTGCAGCTAAAGTATTTTAAAATACTTCCTGTCGTAACACTTAACACGAAGATGATGCGGCTTTCTTCTTGCGTCCCTCAACAGTACGTAAAATCTGACTCCGGACTTCTGCCGAGGTCGTTTTTTTGTTTGCGTTTCAATGAGATGACAATAATATTTCGGCGCAGTAATAAACATACATGCATGATGTTTATAGATTATTATTAATTTAACATTCAAAGCTCTATGTTAATGTTAAAACAGACTATGAACTCATATCAACGCTACGCTTATAAATACGATTGTCATTATTATTTTAATTGTGCTCTCTACCGTTACTTTTTCTTTGTTGAAAGGACTGTACACTACTATACAAATCATCCATTTCAATCCATTTACGTACACATATTTATTGATAATTTGGGTTGTAAGAATAAGGTTAGTTCGTATTTTACTCGTGGGCAGTACTGTAGTTTCGTTGTTAAGTATGTTCAAGATTTTGTATATATAGACTGTTCATTTTCAACTGAGCGCTCCCCAATAATTATATTAACAAAAATTGTATTTTATTGGGACCATAGGCTTTTAAGTTTTGAGGGCGGTGAACTATTTCCACAGGTTTTTAGCCACACGAAAGTTTTCATATTGAAAATAGTAAATATAGATGCAGAATAGACGGAAAGAAAATTTTATGCATAGTGCTCACTTTACCGTTAGCAGCCAATACTCTACTTCGTATTAACTCAATTATATTTTTGTCAATTGTAAGGGCGATTAAAATTAATATGTAACAACATCAGGTAGCTAACATTTTTAGATGTAAAATAAACTTACGTAGTAAAAAATTCTTTGTTAATCTAAAATACCTATGCATACCCTATAGAATTGTTACAACACTAGGCATAGTAAAATTGTTTCCTATACATCAGTGGTACGATCCTATACTTTTAAACTGCGCTAATAATTTGTTATATTTGGCGATATATATCCCATACTGTATAGAAAGTTGTTTTACAGTGTAAGATGTTCATTCTACCGTATGTGCAGTAAATGGTGTCTTGCATTGAGACTGACAGATAATTCATAATGTAAACAGATGTCCTAGGAAGTAATAAAATTCATAGAAGTGATATGAACCAGAGTAATGTATATAATTACAGGATGGAAAAGCGAAAATAAGCTCGCTAACTGGCCTGACTGACAAAAGAACGTGGTCGCGAGATGGGAACGTTTGTTGGCAGAGTAACGGCGTGCAAGACAGAGGAAGGCTTGCACGTCACTGGGGATACGCGTGTCGCAGATAAAGTAGGGCAGGCCCTGGCAGGCGTCACCGCGTGTCTGTCACAGCAGGAGTTAGGCGCCGAGATACTCGGGCTGCCTCTCCTGACTTCTCGCCCAAGATACCGCAGCAGAAATACAAGTGCCGGCTGATAACCCCGGAACCGCACCTTCTTGAAGACACCGCAGCTTCTGCAGCTAATGGAAGCAGGGGTCCTCGCAGAGATGTGGCGCAAGACTCGTCTGCTGGAAACAGCACTCACCCAGGACACACGTATAAGCCCTCTTATTTATTTATGTACATCTTCAGAGGCGCAGTTAAGGCAGAGTCACCTTTTCTTACACTAGACCCATAATCAATACAATTTCGCAGTGCTCAAATTTCATCAATACATGTTAGGCTACATATAAAATTAATAGAATATAACTTAATATTACACAACGACAAAATTACACAAAAATAAACCAAATTTCTCACAATTTCACTCACTCATTCACCCACATGCATACACACAAACATGCATAAAAAACAAAAACTACACACACACACAAAAATCAATTAGCGAACACTTTCTCACTCATTCATTCACTCACATGCATACATATATAAACACAACTTCTCTTCTTGTCCACGTCAGCGTAAGTCTTGACATACGTAGACTAATGTTCGGTGCAGGTAGGCACGAATTGAGGAAACAAACTGGAAGGAGGAAGAAGGTCGAGTAGTTCACCAATTCCAATTATGTGACAAATATAGACTAAACTTTCATTCTGGTTAATCCTAAGTTACGATGGTCATTATATTGCGTGTAGCACAGGGAACGAGTTTATAGCCGGATGTACACATTGGCCCAACGCCCGACCTTGGAAGGAGTCGACCAACTTGTAACTAATGCTTTGCCGATTTTGGAATGTTGGCTATGTGTTGGAAGCATTGGCCATTCATTGTCGGTTTTTCGCCCAACGTCAAAGGGATTGGCGTAAGCATTGGCGTTGACTTAGACTTTGTTTACACATTGGCTATGCATAGGTGTTGGTTATTTTCGTCTATTCGTAGTTTGAACGGAAAATTAATACTTAAAATGCGGCAACATATGCATGGTAAAGGCTAAAATATTTTTTCTGTCTGTATTCTGCAAATGTACACACAGCACAAAAGTTATTGCAACAACTGCCACGTCCATTCTTACCCTCCATTGCATTCGCTCAAAATTTGCGATATGATTGGCCAAGCAAGAATTGGACCAGTGTGTAAATGACCGCTGGTCATTCCTCTGTCATTGGCCTTTTTACTTTCCAAGATTGGCCCAATCTATTGGACCAATGTTTAAATCCGGCCTACGATTCGAAGTGCAACTCTGAAGGAAACGAGAACAAAAAAAAGTAGCACGTACACGCACATACATATGTACAATGCGTGCGTGTGTGCGACATACAAGCCACATCTCAAACTGCTGGCAATAGAAAAGTGAAATATTGAAGGTAAGTTCCCTTCAGGGCGGTCGTTATAGGCAAGCACTGCGAAGGGATTTTTCTAAATTCAACTACTAGGGGGGACGGAAAGAGGTGAGATGTGTTTCCCGTAAATATTTGATATAGTTTGAGCCACACGGGCTACATAGTTTATTTTCGTTACAAAATGACGCGTACATAAATACCTAGCGCAGTGTTCAATACAGTCATATGTTCACTTCAACAGGTAACGTTAGTAAATAATCTGTCATTACTAGGGACAGAAAAATTTCGCGAATTCAATTACCTGCATGTTAGAATCCACTATCTTATGTACACTCGAGCCCCGACTATTTGTCCACTAGTTGCTACTCACTGGATCAACAGACAATGAACGAATAGACGGGGCTTGAGTATGCATAGGACAATGGATTCTAGCTTGCGGGTAATTGAATTCGCGAAATTTCCCTGTCCCTAGTCATTACAATGTAAACAATATATATTAATAACCGTTTTGAAACAGAACAATAAGTGTGATAACGTTATCAACTGAGACTGGAAATATTTGCGAGTTCACTGACATGTAGGCTAGCTTGCAATAATATATGTGTACTCCAGCAGGCAACATCTGTTAATTCGCTGCTCGCTTGTACAGTGGTACGGGGAAACGTTAAGGTATATTTTTATTACTGACTTAGAGACTTTCACCGGATGTCAAATAAGTCAAAGGCCAATTGCGAAAGTGACACAAACCTACAGTTGCTGAAATTCCAGCGTGTGCGTAAAAGACAAAAGCGAAATTTTCTGGTCCCTAACTATCAAACATTTCTATACTTGTTAATATATAGCGTAGGCCATGCAATTTGAAGTTGAAAGACAATATTTGTGTCACTATGTATTTATAATGGCAGTAATGTATATTTCAAACAATGATTACAGTGAAATACTTAAGTAGTGTAGTTCAATCTTCATCAATCAGAATGTCAAATGCAACCCATGTGAATCCCTTGGTGAACACGATTACACGGTGAACGGTTATAATATTTAATAAAAAGTGCAAATGTTTTTCAAAACAGTAGAATCCTGGAACGAAAATAACAAAGACAAAAACACGGTAGGTACCAGATAAATGCCGTCAGACATAGGAAACTCTCGCCACGTTCCTCAGACACGGAGCGTATGCGAGGTGACGGAGGTTTTGCTTGGACTAGAGAAGTAAAAGCAGGCGTATATTAGACATAGCTACCACTAGGTATTACATTACTGCCCTTGCCAGGAGCTCAGCAAGCCTGTGGCTAGCTCACAATAAACAATTTTATCGTACAATAGACTTCCGCACTCTATGTGAATACACAACATGCCTTTTACAAAGATTAATGTCTGCAGGAGCTAGACAAACACCGCCAGGAGGCTATAAAAAAGAAAGATGGTTAACACGTTTCTTGAATAAAACAGTGTATTCATATCTGCCGTGTGCCTATGGACAGCCAAGACGCAGGTGTATGTATGCGCGTACATAAAAGTCTAAGATAGCCTACATTAAATACCATTTCGCGTCTAAGTTGTAGACATTTATTGCACTCCTTGACAACCATATGAGGATTTCCGACGCCAAACTAATAAATGTCAGCGTTAGTCTTATGGTACTGAAAACTTGTCATATAACAGAGGCTGTCGTCTCGTACAGCAGTTTGAAGTCTAGAATGTCACAAAAACAACTCGAGATAAGAATCCCTACAAATCGCGCCACACTGGGATCACCACGCCAGTGATAAATGCCTATCCAATGAGCTTGATTACAGAGCAGGAGGTCCAAGTGTGTGTGTCGAACGAATTGAATGGCCACGGCGTGAAAATACGCCAGCCGACAGAAACACTGTTTCTGCAGCGGTGTAAATAGACGTTTCACACTCGGCCTGTCTGAAATGCCAATAATTGAGCACAGGCTTACAAGTGTTAAATCTAGCCCGTGCTGACGCCGCGGATTTGACGCTGCTGCGAGGTTATTATTTCCACGCTGCCATCGTCCTCACGTCTTGGTAATGTCTTTGACATCTCACATTCAGGAGGTTGATTGCCTGTGATCGGTTACGTGAGAGACGAGATTCCCGTCTGCGTCACTTTTTTGTTAATAATATTCGTTTTTGTTTAATTAATGAAGGATGTGGCGAATAACCGGTAATATCGCTTTATACAAACATTATATTGTACTATTAGTTGCGTATTATTAGGAGAAATCGGAACCGAGAGTTATTTAGTGTATAATTAAGTGAGAAAGAATTTTAATGTTAAAATTTAAACTAGCTTAATTATTTTCATAGTTGTGCTTTAATGTTTCGAATACAATGTACGTACTAAAAAGTAAAGTAATTAGCTACGCCCCCTATTAAAATATTTTAAATTAAATCTTGCCAAATTTTTAATCAGGTAGGAATTAAGAAAAATTCTACATAATAAGTGACACGGGCTCTTATAACGTATTAATATAATCAATATCTTTCCATGTTCCAACTCGAATAGTGAGCTGAGAGGGTTTTACGGCCATTTAAAAACGATGCCTTTAGAGCCGATGAGAGTGAAGTGGGGTGAAGGGACAACAAAACATCCATGCTCGAGATGGGATTCGGACACAGGACTCCTCGCAACGCAGACTGGCGCCCAACCGACTACACTACGGAGGCCGGCTCCCAACTTGAATTATTACGATTACAACTAACCAGTGATTAACCGGTGTGTACGGCGTGAAACTGGCGACAAGTAAAAAAGGTGAGATAAAATTAATTTTATAAAAACTTAGACAACTTATGGGAATGTTTCAGTCACACAGATTTTTTAAGTTTCGTCAACTGTTATTTTAATTAAAAAAAAAAAAACGTCATTTACCCAAACGTCCAACGATTAATGGTATCCTAGCGTGGTATTGTTTTGTATATTTATCAAAATATTTTGGCTTTAAAACACCTTAAATGTTGCCTCCCCTCCCAAGTTTTACATATCTTTTTAAAACTTTTGTTTAGCAAGTACTGTTACAGACTTTCAGAAGTGATTAGGAGTAAAAAAAATAGACGTACGCCTGATTCATGTCTGTTAAACGTTTTTAGGAGTAACCTCTTTTTTTTTAACGACTTAACTACTTCAACTTTTCTACCTGTTTCTTGGTATTTTATGTCATCGCCTCCTAAAGACTCTAACACAAGTTACGAAGATATATTTAGACAGACACGCAATAAATAGGCTACTGTCTGACGCCTAAATTTAATAACTTATAATCTGTACGTAATTTAGTTTAATAAAAAATATATTAACAATTGGAATGTCTTATTTTATTAAAACTGTATACTTAAAAAAATCTGTAAAACTGTTTACATCCTGATAACACTGATATTTCCGAACAAAGTCAAAATTCCGATGTGTTTACGATAATTGGGTTTTCGGGCTGTATATTATTGTCTGGCTTACTGCAGTACCAATGATATTTCGCGGCGGTTGAATGCAACGTATCATAATAAATTATTCATACTGATATCCTCCCTTGATAGATCTTCCTTCCCGGAGTTTCGGTTATATTGGGTAGGAAAAAAATATTGGCTGGATGCAAAATTAAACCGAACATTTGTTAGCAACTGTGAATACAGAAATAATTTATTGTAAATCAAATGTTCTTAAGAGTAGTTCGTACCGGTTTCAAATTTCCACATTCGACGCGTGGGAACCGCGAGGCTATAAGAGTCAGAGTACAACGCTTGGCGGGAAGCATATCGCCTCTATTCACAACGCGCCAAACTGGCGTGTGAGGTTTTCGTAGTAACTAGTTTGTTTATGTGACTTTAAGCGGTAACCCTAAAATTTTATTTATGGATAGTTTGAAGTAAATGCTAACGCAAGCATCTTGTTTTGCACTTAACGAGTTCAGGAGGTATTTCAGATATACAGTAGTCTAATTGGACCTTTTTAGGCATTTTGAGAGGTCCGAAAATCATGTATCTAACAAGCCTACTGCATTTTTTAAATTATAGACACGTAGTTTAAAGTGTGTGCTTTTAGTAGATAAACATAAAATGAATAAGTTACACGGTTTTGCGTGAAAAATAATACGCGTGATACGCTGAAACACCGTCCATGCGAGGATTTCTCTTTAAAACTAAATGTTGTGCCCAATTCAATCTTAAAGCTAGTTGAACTTGGATGATGATAAAATAGTCTGACTTAAAAAGTTGCCCAAGAGACTAAGCTCGCTTGTAAGAAAACAGAAAATTTATTCGTGCAAAGTCTTGTTTGTCGCTACCGCAAAGCGATAGCATAGCCAAACGTCGTGAAGATTCAAACGTAGGCAGTGTCTCGTGTTAAAGCAGTTAGGTAAATAAATAAATCATGCATGTGTGGTTTGTGTGGACGTCTTCCTATCGTCGTGTGGATGGGAGACGTTGTCGGAGACATGCAGCTGAGGAATAACGGCAGAACACGCCCCGCGTGTGGGCGACTTCGTCACGAGGAACACTTGAACGTCGCGAACGTGCGAGGCTAGCGGCATTGCGACACTGGCACGCCCTGCTGGTCGCTACGAGCCATCGGATTGATTGTTTGTCTGTGTGTTGAGCGACCCCTTGTCGTACGCAACGAACAATCCCCCCAAACCTGAGAGAAAGGCACGTAGGTATAGGCCACGGTCGTAGAAGAACAGGTCTGGACACTCGCCTATCTAACAATGTATTTTGCTTGACCCCCTTGTTGTTTGGCTGTAGTTCGTCAAGTTACCGAGAATGCCGTACTTTTTGGCGCTGTTTTCCGGGCGGTCGGACTCAAACTCCGTCCACTTTTTTCCATTGTTAAATTTATAAAGTAAATAAAGATTGCTGGAG
>PNEQ01028885.1:41698-57225 GCA_003012365.1 Medauroidea extradentata | reverse complement strand
ATATATATTTATTTATTTATTTATTTATTTATTTCTTCGGGAAAAATAAAAGGTACGTTGATCGGGGAGTCAGAATTGAAAAGTTCTTAATATAAATCTATAGATTATATTACATGTTTTTAGATACTTTTGTATATTATAATACATATTACCTATAGGTTATGTTAATGTTACATACTTTTGTAGGTTATGTTAAACACATAGGTTTCTAGATTAATTAAATTCTACTTCGATTTTCTTCCATGCATCTTCTTTCTGCTTCCGAGTTATGTCATCAGTTTTTTTTTTTTTTTGTGTTCTATGATAAGGACGTATTTTTTTTCAGCAAGAGAAATCAGCATTTCTGTTTCCAGAGAAACAAAATTTTCGACACGCGGCCGCTTGTTTTATTCCATTATGTATACAAACACCGCTAACCAGCACAACTAAATAAAAAATAAAATACTTCACTGCAGCCAATCACAAGCTGATACGTCATTGCATATGGTTGCCACATTTACCTTAACCGATACTTAGCTAAACATGAGATTAACTTACGTTGAAAAACACTTCAGATATAATCACCACTTAATCAATAGGTTAAATATAATCATAGGATTAGCCAATCAAGACTTTAATCAGACATTGAGAAACCGGCCCTTAGTCTGTTCCCATACGCTGCCGGCTTGATACAGAACATGCGGCGACCATAAAAGCAACACAGTGCGATATGTATTTAAAAGAAAACCGCTTCTCGGAAATATAATTAACATTGAACATAGGCCTAAATGTTTAATGCATGCGTAACGAAATACAAACATAGCACAAACTGAAAACTTAAGACAGTGATATGCGATAATAAGATGCTTCAATATACATAGAGAATTACTTATGAACTTATGAGGCAAAAGCGTGAACGTGGAATTAATTTACTTTTAATTCAAAACGATGTTCGAAAAATTAGGTGACAATAATAAATATACTTCTCCACTTAAAAAAAATATCATACAAAGTTACATTTACGTGAAATCGTAAAATCACTGAGGAACTTACAACAGAGGTACTATCAAATATATAAGTAACACACGGTCACTTTTTCCCCACATAAATAAATTAACGTGAATTTCGTAGGCGTTGAGCATGCAAGCAACTACTGAACAAGCCTCTGGCTGACTACTGCCTGGATTTTAATTGATTTTAATTAATACTACCAAGAACCATTTATGTTCTCCACTGATTATGTGAACACAAGAAACTCTTTGAACATAAACACAGGACATAATGTAAAGTCATAGGTAAGATATAATGTATGAAACAAATTACATACCATATACACTTCGTAATGAGGAGTATGTTGTAAGTGTGTGTAAAACCTGCGGGAGCATGATACAGGCGATTTTCACACCATAAGTAGGTGATAACTTTTGAATGATTTAAGCTCGTAAATATACAGATGGCCCCAAAGTAAAATAAATAAATAAAATAAAGAGCTAATACGATAATGTCGTAAATTTTAAAAAATAATTATGATACTTCAAGAACTTGTAATAACAAAATAAATTAAGAGTGTTCGAGGTAAAACTAAAACAATTTTGACGCCTTGTAACATTTCACAAAATATTTGTACTTTTACAAAAAAAATTTTAATGTTAACTAAAAGAGATTTTCATTGGCGTAAAAATTGTACAGAAATAAACTAGAAATTGATTAGAAATAAGTTACACAAAAATTGTTCAATTTCCTGCAGATTTTACAGTGACTATTAGGAAAATGCATACAAGGAAATTTTAGAAATTCGTTTCCTAAAATACAGAATAAAAAAACCGTGCTTTAGTATTCCGTATTTCATGATTTGAGAAGTATGTATAAGAGAAAACAAGGCGCGGCATATAGGAACGTACATTGTAGTGAAATATGTTTGCACGGCTAATTTGCGGACGTCGCGTAACTCGTGGCAAATAAAGGCGATGACATAATCCGGACGCAAGGCTAGGCTACTTCACGCACTCGGAGAAGCGAGGCCCACAACACACACACATACATCCTCGCTCTCGCTAATGAGATGCCTCGCTGATTGCGATCACTCGCCGGCATTTTTGACTGGTCGGGCCCGTCTGGTTTGCGCAAACACTCGAGTTTCTTGCAACTTCAGCCCGCACTTCCATTAAACACCACCTGTCCGTGTTTGCCTCACCTCTGAGCTGTCCTCTGGGTGCGCCTACGTACTGCATTCCTGCCAACCTGACAAGGTGACGAACATACACGGAACCGCGAACAAACCAAAAATAGCAACAGAGATGGATGGTGATTTATCGCAGGGAAACTCCACTGTTTGCTAAGTTTCAATTAACGTTCAGCATGTCGGAAGTTTTGTTTATGCTACTGGCTGTCATCCGCACGCGAAACTGTTATCCTATTTGACAAAGTAGATGAGAATTTTGATAGAGTAATATTTCATACCAGGGATTAGTCATGTCGTGTCGGACAATTAACGTCCAATCGTGAATGTTCCAAGAATATGCAGCGTTTTCAAGGCTATGTTGGCACAAGAACATTTCGCGTTATTCCACCATTCATATAAACGGGTGTATAATGTCTCACGAAAGAATTCTCATTTTTTACAGTTTTGAAGGCTATCATGTGTACCAATTTCTGCAGGAAATTATTTTTAATTTTGATGAATTGCACAGTTTGAGACCCACCTAAGTGTGTTTGTGAAAAAGTTACTTCAGGCAGAGGAAAACACCGCTAATTTCGTGGGGAAAAAAAAAAAAACCAACACAACTGTGAAAAATGAAATTATTTTATGAGAAAAAACTATAGTTGTAGCACGTCAGTAATGATGCGACGCCCGACTTTCGCGAGAAAAAAAAACATGGCTAAGTTGTACTTCAAAACACTCTTTAGCTCGCGTCCATTTCAGTGACTGGATGGCTACAGCTGTCACGAATATTGGGAGTCCAGATGCGAATCGCAAACGTTTTGTGTCACAGTAGTCTAATTCTTTTGTTTCTGTCGAATGACAACATCTCTTCTCTGAGACGCCAGGCCATTGCCTGAAGGACAACTGCGATATCAACGGGAGTCGTTTAGACGTTACTGGCGTCCAAAAAAATTAAACATAGCTTACTCGATTGACGCAACTTGATCAACTCCGGGTTAACTCTTCCAGAAGACAGGGTAATCTAGTGAAGGCGTGGAAGAAAATGTAAACATAAGATATTAAAAAACAACCGTTGAGTGAAACTACGTGCTCAGTGTTGAAAATATCGGGAAAATAAATAGCCTAGTGTGAAAATAATATTGTACATTAGTGAAGTGGGAAAAAGTGAGGTGGTAGTTTTCAGAGTGGCATTTAATTGTAATTGTATAGCCTAATGACTATATATTTACTGTATGAGTTTTAACCTGAAAACTGTACTGAGATGTGAAATGACGCACTAAAAAAAAAAACACTGCTGCTATCGTCGCATTTAGTGAAACAGTGTTTCGATAACATGGCTGACCTCTGATATCCGAGCAAACTTAGTCACATGACCCGCCAAACCTAGTTAACTCTAGCAGGTAACCTTTTGTAAACGCCTCACATTTTTTGGCCAGAGTTAGCTACACAAGTTAGTAAATAAATGTCTGCATTACTAGTTATTCTCTGGCTTGGAGCTAGTAAATCTGTATACTTGGTGTGCTTTGTTCAGAAACACGCATGAAATTATACTGGTTCGGAATTGCACCGGAAGTTGTGTGCGGAACTGTACTTGTATCGACACACACAAGCTTCACACCACAGAACTAATGAACAAGTATGTGCCTGAATTTTACTGTTGTCGCTTAGCAATTTATGAACCGAATGTTTGGTCTCATCTACAAATGGCTTTCGTCGAACGAAAGGGACTTACTTTATCGGAGCTTGTTTGCCGGTGCGCGCGTTCCGAGCCATAAATCTCCTAGTGCCTGCGTGTCCACTGTAGTGGGCTGTGTGGACGGCGATGTGCCTGTGACGTCACGACCACGTGTTGTGGTGGGCGTCTCTTGAATGATCGCGCACAATAAATGCGTCGAGCGGCCGTCCTGCTTCATTACTGCTTCACGCGAGTATTGTTGAGAGCGTGCAATTACAATCCTGTGTCGCTGTCATGTCTCATCTCCTGCTACTTTGCTGCAATACGCATCGGGTTCGGTTCCTGGCTCCGGCCATCCTAGTTCCCGTTTACCATGGTCTCCCGAAATCGCTCCAGACGAATGCTGCGAGGTTCCTTAAAATACGCCATTGCCTATTCCTCTCCTCCTAGCTCCTGTCTCTGTGTGTACTTGTAGGTACGTAATGATCTCGCTGTCGACGGGACGTGAAGCCAACTTACCTTAGATATAATTTGTTCGACAAAAATAATCTGCATAGTAATTACAGCAATATGTGACTCCACAAAACTAACAGTGGGGCTGAAAAAAAAAAACACTGCACATTAACCGGTAATTTGGCCTCTAACTTTCAAATTCGGGAGCAATAAAATGTATATCTATAAACTGTGATCATAAATCACATGTATGAAATTACAAAAAATATGTCAAAAGGGAAAGGTATATTTGCACTGTTAAAATAAAAAACTTACTCCCTTTACTGTGTACTGCAATACATTTCATTTTTTATCACTAGTGGCAGCCAAATGAAAATAGGCAACAGAAGGTGAGGCCTACACTATATTTTGCAGCTGGAGAAAAAAAAATAAACTCCCTGAGTTCATTTGTGTTGTCTTGTATTTGTCCATCATTGTCGCTATTTTCATGCCCCTTGTTAGGGCTTTATCATTATACACCGACAATATATCTATTTAGGAATTACTTGTACGTATCTTTGTTTTTTGTTGCACATTTTTTGTATTAATCCTTTTATGTAAGATGTGGATTTCCTGCGGCCCAGCAACATTCGCTGGCCATATAAGGGCCTATACATAACAAAACACTTCAGTTTGCCATACTCTCCCATAACAAAAATCATTCGAAGATCGTACGAAACATATAATGTTGTCAGAAAGTACTAACTTGACCGAGACTGGGCTGTAGCTGTCACAGCATCCCGCAGTAATCTCCGGTCTGCCTTCCTGGAGCAGCCAGGTATTTGAGCTGCACCGCGCGCTCTGTGTGTTTTGTGTGTGCGACGCGACGAATTCCTGGCACTGTTTGTTTAGGTCTTACAAGCTCCTCCACCGTGTCCTAGGCTGTGGGAAAGAAAGGGCCGTAATGCAAAGAACCCACGATGACAGAGGCGCAACTAGTAGGTCCTCGCCACGCATCAACTAAGGTCCGCAGACAGACAAGTCTCAACGTGAATCCGCAGCAGATTCTCCTCACTCACCTTTTATAGTAATCTTAAAATATCCCAAATAAAGTTAATAGTACTCAAGTACGGTGCTTACTTAATATTCATTCTACAGTTATGTTTTTGCGAATTTAGTGCTGATACACCTGGTCTTGAGTGAGTGAGAGATTTTGGTCAGCGCTGAACATCGCGGTCTTTAGCACTGGTGAGGGGTGACATGATGTGAGAGTGGAGCAGCGCCGGAATGAAGGGGCAGGGGAAACGGGAGACCCCCGAGAAAACCCGCAGTGAAACGGCATTGTCCGGCACAATTCCCACGTGCGAAAATCCGGGGTCCGACCCCGGCGGGAATCGAACCCGGATCGCCTTGGTGGGAGGCGAATGGTCTGACTATTCGGCCACCGCAGCCCCACCTGGTCTTCAGGCGAGGAAACAGGGACGCGATAGGGACCAGATGCCATGACTAGCGGGCAGTGTTTTCGTTTTTTTCCTACGTGACTACAAGACGTGAACCTACAATGTTATCTGTTGATATTATAAAGTAATGACCAACACAAGCTTCTAGTTTTGAGTCTCGCGAATACGGGTACCATTTTTAGAGTTCAAAGCTATTTTCAGCCATGTTGGGAGACCACATAATCATATTTGTAATAAGCGTGCAGCATTTGTAAGACTACAGCAGCATAGTTTGAAATATGTGTTATTTTCGTACATAAAAGTAACGGGAATAAGTTGAACAGTTTCGCATAGATAAGTACAGGTGCGACACGCTACAATGCCGTTCACACACCATGAATTGTAACTACATACGTCAGAATATTTTCAGCTGTTGCGCGCTTGGCAGACTGGACTGGAGGAGGAATAGAGGGTTTGACGACTAAGTAAGATTTACGGATATAAATTGGAACATGCGTCGATATCAATAAGATACCGCAAGAAACGATTTTCAACGACATACAAACACATACGGGTGTTAAGAAAACATATTTTGGTTCGCATACACCCATTTTAGTTTCGCTGAACGTAGTTAGAAAATATTCGAATGCATTATCAAATTTTGTAAAATGGCAGTCTTATATTATTTTCACGTAGTAAAAACAGTGTTTTTCTTATTCGGTGTAGGCAAGAAAACTTACAGTTTAGGAAGTACGACAGGATTTTTATACAGTTCAAAATGTTACCTGCAAAACTTCATAGTAAGAAAAGAACGATTTGGTGACCTCGGTGATGGCGTTCATGCTCTACATATTATGTTCTTTGCAGATGCTCACCTGCTTTAGGTAGGCCATACTTACCAGCAATGGTCACTATGATATGACAGCTCGGAGCTACTCGGGAAGCAGCCTGCGATATGGATAATTCAAGACACTCACACTTACTACGAGGAAGAAAACGCTCGTGGAATTTAGCCGAAGTAGAGAAGTTCAGATTTTTATTTGACGCCGCGAAATTAGGCATAATAAAGCTGTAAAGGCCGGTAGCTAATCAACAAAGGCTCTGAGGCACTTATTTGATAACCTCTGAACTCCTGAACTTTGATACATTCTTCACATTTTTTTGTGAAGGTACACGTGTATTTAGCTGTAGCTAGGAATATTGGCGATACAACTTCTTCCCTTTCCTACCCAAATATTTATTTGCGTTCAGAAAATTTTCTAATTCCAACTTTCCAGCTACAGTTGTACGATATTAGAATTAGTTTTATCTGCACAGAATGCCTAACTAATCCGCCCTAATTAAATTATTATTTTATGAAAACTGTACATTGTGAGGATACTACCTATTTTGAATGTTTCATTTAGGTTTTTAAATACCTGTAAAATGCGATGCACGAGTTGTGTGTGCGTGTAAGAGTGGTACGTCTGCGAGCTGAAACGTTGACCCTCGTGTCGCAAAGAGCACTTGGAGGATGACGGACGTGAGAATGATAGACACCCCTGGGAAGACAGTCCAGGCCCGGGCAGGACACGGAGGGGAAAAGCACGCGGGCTGCAGACATTGGGGGGGGGGGTACGAAGCAAACGTCTTTTGACCCGGCGGCGCTCGAGGTAAAGGGGTAAAAAACTGGGGGTGGGGGTGGTCGGAGGGGTGAGGAAGAGAGCGGCGTGGCAAGAGAGGGACGGAGGTGCACTCTGCTTTGAGGCGGCGGTCTGATCGATCCATCGCCTGCCCCGGGGTTGACAGACAGTCATCACAGACGTGCTTCCCCTCCCCCGCCAACCCTCCGTGCTGGTCCAGATGACACGGGGGGAGCCCCTCTTACCCTCACCAGACGTTGCCATAGGAACCGCCTTGCGCCACACATTCGTCCCGCGCCCTACTTTCAACTTACTTCTTAGTCTACCTTACCCCTTGCTCTTGCACTTACCACGGCATCACTATGTTTCACTCGCTTCTGTACCAACGTAAATTATCAACTATGGTTGTGGTTTCCTTCTACTGAAACACAGAATAACAACTACGCAGAGGCAAAACAGCTGCGTGCATTTCGAACCCCTGTGTACTACCCCTAAATATTACCTGACAGACACATGATAGCTACATATCAGTCGGTTGCCTAAACCAGCAGTCTTCCGTTGTTTGGCCTTGTCAAAATGTCAAGACATACAGCGACTATTATGCTTGCATCACACGGGCTCAGCTATACTTTTTTTCTACTTCACTTATGTTGTCATGGAGAATATTCTGAATCTCTACGTTGATGAAGCCCAGTCAGTGACACCAAATGCCGCCAACGTTATTTATACAAAACTATTGTCCTACGTATAATTTCTAAAAATATTGTTCATAGTTTGCCAGTGTGCAAAGTTTTTTGTGCGGTCACCATACAATTGCGAAAAATAATTCTTCTGAATTTTTAAGTTCAGGATGTCTGTTATTCGTCGAGAAAAATATAAGCAATATAGAAAAAAATTAGTTACTATGCGAAAACATTTGATATCTCGGAAATAAACACTTTTGTAGTAAATACTGACTGCTGATTCATTTATTTAATAGAACAACCGTAAAAAATAAGTAATTAGCTTTCTTGGCAAATTTGTCTTCGTCAGTAACGTCCATGGAACGAAATGTGCATTAAATAGCAATATATTTATTATTATTTAGATTACTACTAAGCGAGCTAACTGCCGGGAATTGTAAATCACTAAGAAAAATTCCGAAACGGTAACTTTTATAATATTCCATATGACTTACGTCAACATTTGCCGAGTAGAATTTCTTTGTTTGTTAATAGTTTCTTTTCATTCTTTGCAGTCTTCGATATAATACACTTGTCTGAGCGAACCATCGTAACGCCATCAGGTTACTAAACATAACCAACCACATTGTCGCGTCTCCCGAGCTCGCAGAAGTCGAGACGTAGCGCTCCACCGAGCGAGCGGCAGCGCATGTCCGCACTAAGACACGATGCGAGTCACTGCTGCTGCAGGTCGCTGCTTGGATTCGCGGGAAACACGCGGTCGTGTCTCTCACGCCCGCTCTTATCTCCTCTCTACTTAGTTTCCCACACTCTGACCCGGAATAAACTACACCGATAATATTTTATACGCTCAATATAACTAGAAACTTATAGTTTGTTCTACGCGTCTACTCACACGAACCGCCTATTCGCCTTTCTAACATCAGTAGACCATACTCTGGTACGCATCGGCAGCTCTCGTTTCATTGGATGTGTATTGTTTGTAGTGACAAGTTGCGACACGGTATCATGGGAGAAAAACTTACGTTACACGTTATTGAACGTACTATCGTAGGCTTAGTAGGCACGCTCACTACACAAATAATAAAATAAATAAATAAGAACCTGACAGAGATTCGTGGTAGAGTTTTTCGCACCTTCAGGCGACCTTCACTCCAATAAATGGCGGCAATTGTGAACATTACCTGGAAAGAAATATTTTTTATGGTTCATCAATTAAATTTACTAGTGTCCGTTTCTGCTGTAGCGACAATGTAATGTTCGAAGTACGCACAGATAAACTGTATGAACACAGTAGGATTTAGTGTTAAGCGTAATAAAAACATTATAATTACATACCAATAATATGTTTTGCTGAGAGCAAAGTAGGGACAAGTAAGAAAAATTAATTTCTTTATTTTGATTGTACTAGCTCCAAGGAGAACGTTGGTTCAAAAAAATTGCCTAAAAACACTCGCCTCTGCTGCTTTGACAGATGACAAATTAGCTTCGCACCTGAAGTGAGCAGCAACCATTACTCATCGCGCAACGGACATTTGTTTAATGTGACTCCTGTGAAGAGTCCGTGTAAATAATACTAAGTGGCATTTCCATTATTCCTCTAGTAACTATACGGATCTACGCCGCGTGCTTGTAGATTGGCGACAACGCAGTTTACAGACGGGGGTTTCCAACAATGGGAGGCTAGTTGGCACGCCTATTTACGTCACTACAATAAACAAACTTCGTACAGGCGTAAATACTCAACACGAATATTTCCTGATTATTTCTAAGCGTGAACTTGTACATGTCTGTAGATGGCATTTCACGGACATCCGAAACAAAAACGATATAAATATTATATCATGTTCAATTTGCTCTATTGGTTGCAGAATGTCAATTGCATGTAAAAAAAAAAATAAACGATAAAATCATGAATGTTAATAAGGAAAAAAAAATTCCGCTTGTTGTAAACAATAAAGATCTGACTTGTACGCGTGCGTAGACTGGGTTAAAAATAAGCCATAAGCAACTTAAGTTACTGCCCGACACACAGTAAAGAGATGATCATGTGACATATTCTCTCCATACTCAGAATCCGAAGCTGAAGACAATAAACGACGATGTGGTTAATATTATAAAAGTATTTCGGTATTGTACTAAAATTATCGTTAAGTCAGTTATACAATAATCGCCAAGTAGAGATGAATTCTTCTACCGCCCAATGTTCCATATCGTATTGCGTATTGTGGTTTTATCACAAAATAGAGACCACGGTGGCGTAGTGCTTAGACAAATTGCCAACCAGATATGCAGAGACACTGATTTTAAGTACAAGAATTACGCACCATCTCGCATCTGTAGTTCTGCTTCGTGGTCAGTGAACGTAGCCTGTATTTTAACTACAGGTCGTCCAGAATAAACGGAGCACTAAAAATTTAACCTTTGAAAAATATATCTAGCCGTTACTACTTACAATTCAACAATAACTACAGTCCCTTTACTGCTTGTATGGTTGGCAGCGAAATTACGCAAAATAGTTCTATGTATTTTCCTATTTAAATGCAATAATAATAATCGAAATAATTGTATTTTATATAATTAATAAACTTTTCCTTACGAAACTATATAGGTTCCTACAGACTGCACAATTTATCTTACACGCGCAAACATAAAGTGACGTGTCTAGAGAGGTTAGACATGTCCTGTCGTTAGCTGTTAATCGCGGAAAGATACTAATTTGCTGAAAATAGAATTTTAGCAGGGATTTTTTTGAGTGCTCAGTTTATCCCGAACCGCCTATATCATCGTCTTGGGGCTCTACCGTCAAATCACATGTGTGGTGTTCTAGTCAGCCCGCGCCTTCTAAGTTGGCGGTTGGCGAGTGGAGGATGTCAAAGAGAGGATAGGCATTCATTACACTACCGTTTTATATTTGAATACCTTATGTACTTGGGGTGGATGTTTTCACTCCGGAGTATGCTGTGTCTTGACTAAGCGCTCGGATTCACGGAATGTCCTCCACCTTTCCTAAAGCTGCCAACCACCAACAAAGTGGCGCGCACTGTAACACTAGGTATTCTGTTTGACAGTCAAATGCCCAACGTCTCTGCACAATGACACGCTGCTGGTAACCACGAAGTAACGCTACAGATGTGCACAGAAGGCACTGGGCAATGTGATGCGTAATGAATTCCCGCGGACGTTGCAGCATGCCGGCGGTTTTTCACGGGTAGCTCCCGTTAACCTACGTCATTATATTCCGCAGCTGCTCCGTCTACACCTCATCACCGTCACGGGTGTTCAAGATCACGATGTTTACAGTGGGGTCCCACCCTTCGTGTTACTTTTACGAATCGTAACATTGTTTTCGTTGAAACTGTCAAAAATTTCTTGCTAGAGCGTTTTAACACATTACATAGTTGTCCTCGGATTTGGCCGCCAATTCTTACATACGCACTATACCTGATGACTCTGGAGCGGTTGAAGTGATCACTACGGAAAGGAAAATTTCAAGATTTCAAGGCTCCAAATGTGTTATAATCAATATGTCCTATGCATACTCAAGTCCCGTCTATTCGTTCTTAAATAATAATAAATAAGAATAATAATGGTGTTCCAGAGAGTGGAAGCTATATGGACACATGATCAGGGCTTGAATATACACAGGACCGTGCAGTCCAACATACTGGTAATTATATTCGCGAAATATTCCTTTCTATACTTATTACGTCATAATTATTGGACAGGCGCTATAGACTGATACGTCTATCGCAAGATAATGTACTTTACCTGAGAGCTATAATTATAAGTGTTGTCAAACACCTTTCAAATCCAACCTGCTCCACTTGACTTATTAAAATATGCAACGTGTCTACTGACGTTACTGCTTTGATAACCGAACACGTAGTAATGACTAACCATTACAGTAAAGACCTCTAGCAATTTGCTGTTACCAAAATCTACCGTAATCTGTTAACGAAAATATCTGGGTGAAGTACCTCATCGATGAGGATTTCAAACTCATTCAACATACACAAACACGTAACTTCTGTCTTTCGTAAATTATTTTACATATGCATATAACAAGATTCTCCTTAACTAAGTATTTACGACAGTGAACACGCACATCGGTGGCAGGTAGGTCGGTATACAAACAGAACCAATGGCTAGTATACCAAGGCCAGGGAGGGAATCGGCCAAGGTCTGTCATAAAGAACCATCCAGTCATTTCGCCTGGAATATTTCGAAGAACCATGAAAAACCGAAATCCGGATGGCGACTAGGAAATCGAACCCAAGTACACCTTAATTCTCCCTGGTTCTGCAGCACCTCGCTCGATACAGAAATAAAAAAGCATACGACGTATATAAATTCAAACAGCGACGCGTGCTATACTTGAACTGGTCGCAGAGGCTGTATACGGTACTCAGGTTTGTTTACCTCACACGACAAATACCTCGCCTGCAGTACAGTTAGGAGCGGAGAGCCGATGGGGCATATTTGCTACGCGACTAAATGTGACACTAATGCCCCTGGTCGTTACCGTCGAGGACTGACTGAAGGAATCCCGGAAGCAGAGGCGACCTGACAGTTTACATTTACATTCTTGTCAGGGCGCGTCACCTGTCCGCCTGACAGTTATAGGACTGCCTCTCGGGTCAGTGACACGCCCAGAGCTCATTTGAGGGTCACCACAGCTCGCCTCGGCCCGTTCTGGAAACAACGCCGCAGTACCTAAACACACTAGCAGGCAGTTGCGCCAGACACGTGGGACAAAACCGTCTCATATGCCTTTGACACTTAGAATTATGTTTCCATATTTGACACTGCTGTTTAAGTTGATTTTACACATATTGTTTTTAACCATGTCCACCTAATACGCCAAAAATGGTAATTTTTGATTTTATGTTGTTGGGTTCAAAACTTATCAAACTCTAGCTCCATTTATTTGACTGGACGTAGAAATAGAAACATAACATTTTACACACACAATTTTAATGCCGCTATTTCACCACTCAAATAATACGACTTACATAAATTTGGCGTCGAACGTGGATCCCTTGCCCAATAATACAACTTCTACGAGAATTATTTTCTAAAGTCTATAAAAAGGAGTATAAGTCGTAAAACCGTCTCTCAGTTTTGTTGAACATCATTTTTTACTATGTAGTCTTTTTTAAACAAAAAATTATATCACGTTAACTAATCGGTTAACTAACAAAAAGTTAATTGCTTGAGAAAACTGTTAAAGCAGTGTTATTTTGACATGAACATGTCAGTGTACAAAGTTTATATCTGCTCCGTTCCAAACGCAACAACAACATAAGTTGTAAATTTAACCTCTACAGATATTCTGGTTTTAACTTTTGTAAGACATATGGCCTATTGCGTAAGTAACAGTAAAATGAACTTACTGTACGTACTCAAAATTTGAGTGATTAATAACGTAGCATGCATAGCTTTCCATGTCATGAAGCACCTACCAAGGTTTACTCTTTGAGAGAAACATGCCCAAAACAGCACTTCATGTAACTACTTAACTCGTTTAAACACGATTGTCTAAGTTTCAGTTGCCTAATTTGGATGGCAATTTTTTATAGTATCGGTTGGTCGAGTATTGAGTACAAATTAAGAACTAATTAGTAGTTAAAAACTTTTATAAAGATCACTATAGGATTATTTCGGAAATAACTGCAAATCCCTTGGAACCTCACGACTAAGTAAACAATTCAGAAAAAATTAATCCGACACATAAAGTTACGCTGTTAATTAATTAAATGATTTTCTTAGTACTCACTACACCCATCTTTCCATCACAGGGATATAGGCATAAACCATATATTTCCGTGTATACATATTAACACATCGATTTTGTACGGGCCGTAAAGAAAATTTAAAATAATAATAAATTTAATAATTTTGAAACACGGCTGTCGAAAAACCTTTACACCGTGTCAATTGCAAGGTATAAGGTCGGTGTCAATCTGGAGAGAACGCATGCTAGTGTCTTGTGATGCTTGTTGGAAACGACGCAAGAATATTGCGGGGCATAGATCCACGCACGCACAAGAGGTCATTGTCGGGGTGTCCGGAGTCAGTCGCGGCGAGATGGATGGCCCGCGTGCTGTAGTGAGGGGGTGGGGGGTGAAGCACCCTCCTCCCCACTTTTGTGACTGATCACAGGGGACAAGACTGTCCAACCTGACGGCGTCGGGGATTGATGGATTGCTCGAGGTGGCCTGCCTGGACACTCCCTTGCCAACCTCTTCGAGCGCTCGCGCCTTCGTCAAGGAGTGCTCGTGGGAAAGAGACTTTTCTCTGCAGGAACCACCCTCCCGTCGCCCGTCAACGACCCTCCAGCCAGCCCTGGGCACTCGCAAGTCAACGTATATATACCGCTGCACCCATAGCTCGTTCGAGTCATGATCACACTTACGTATTTTACGTGGTCCTCTTCGACCTCGCGGTCAACTGATATATCTCGCCGAGTAGTGTGGATGGGTTTCCGAACCCTCCAACACTTAGTTTTCATTTCACTCACGAGCGGTTAGTTTTGTCTAGGGGTATGGGATAACATTTTATACAAAAATTTTTTTTTTCGTGCAATTTCATTATTTCTTGGTTTGATGTTGTTAAGGAGACACAATTTCAATTTTAACTGGAAGACATTACCAAGCTTTGCCCGCGCTCTTGCCTTAGGCGGAACTCGAACCAAAGACGTTTCGACTGGTAGGCAGAATATAAATCCTGCGTGTTTCCGAAGGCGGGAAGGACGAGTACTTATATTTGGTTACGTAATACCGCCACACATTGATCCAGCAGCCGCGCGTAGCCTACATCTGACGGGACGAATTATCCGAAACAAAAAAAAAATCCACCGCTGGAAATTAGCGGATACTTGGTGCTGCTAAAGTAATAATAAATGCAAGAGGGTTGTCCAGTCGGACGAAGCGCGCCTAACACCGCCATCTAGCTGCTAACAATACCAGTTTCGGGGACTCTGGGAGGTAAATAACCTGTTCTTGTCCCCTCCTACTTCCCCCAAGTACTACACCTTATCTGCCGTCTCCATCTGGCTTCGTTATATGAAAACAAACACGCAACTTCAGCTCCTAATGCGAGGCTGTTTACACGTGGATAATGACACTTGTGCGTTCATAACCACCCGCAAGGAATAACTTGCTAGCCGCGTTGCTTGGCTACGAACTGAGCTTGTTTTTGTACTTGGATACTGTCTTATTACTTATTTTCCATCCGGACCGCGATACGGCAAACCTTTTATACCTAGGTGATTCGCGATCAAGAGAGCACGTTTTTAAAACCACCTTGTCTAGAATAATAATTTTAAAAATATATATTTATTTTAACTTTAGACGTTAAGAGTCCCCTACCTGCGCTTAAAATGTGTTGCAGCGAGTTATCGTTTTTTTTATGTAACTATTTAACGAGCATTATGTATGAATATCTACGAAAAGAACACATTTGGCACGTTTATTAGAAACATCATTTTCGGACCCCTAAAAATTGCCAAAAAATTATTTTTCAGACGGC
>PNEQ01028885.1:0-41598 GCA_003012365.1 Medauroidea extradentata | reverse complement strand
AGTGGGTTGCGCGGAGAGGCGATAATGCATTACATACGTCAGTGAACGGCAACCTTACCACTATTGCCTCAAACACACAAACGCAGCCTATCTAGGGAGGCCCCTTAACTTATAAATACTGTACAATCTGTACAGTTTGATTGATAGTTAGATATAGGTTGTTCAGGATAAACTGAGCACTGCTTACAATTTTCTGTAAGTCATTATGCCTCTATCTTTACTATTTTACATACGAAAACTTCCATTTAACTTAAAACTAGTGTAAACATTTCACAACTCTCAAAACATTTACTCCAATAAATACATTTTTTTTTTCGATTATTGCAAGTGTTGGGGAGTATAAATCATTAGGAAAGTAAAAGTAACAATGGTTTCAATAGTACTCAGGTTGTCACGAATCACCTATATAACTTATCCCAACTGGTATCGACGTTAAGGGCGATATTACCTATTAAAAAGAAAACGATTTTTTTATAAAATGATTTTATCATGCGAAAGCGGCAAAAATGTACGCAACTTCTCACGACGAGTGGCAGTTGTCTTACTCGCTAAGGCATAAGTTGCATCACCGGTCTCCAAAATGACTCGGTTAAAAGCACAAGTGGTTTGCTACACTCTGAAGATTGTTTGCGAATTTTGCAAGTGATTCTTTTGTATTTTTACAATTCTTTGTAAATGAGCGAAAAAGAACGGGATTTTTGCGCGTAATTAATTTTATATGTATAGTTACAAAGATTTAGAATTTTTTAGAAAAAAAATTGGACAGCTTTGTAATCAATCAAAACTACGGGTTTGTCAGAAACGAACCTGAATCTTCTAATTGTTTGACTCAATCAATAAGTACATCTCAAGGCGATCTCCTGAATTATGTGTTTAACATTTAGGTCTCTCGCTGGAGCTAATGTATTTCTGATCTATCGGAAATTTCGATATGTTAAATACATACAAAACATCTCCACAGGTTCTCAATACTATTATGAACATTAGTAAGTAGGTTATATGTTGATTTGCAGATATAATTCACTGTGGAAAAAAAGTTTACAGCTCTTATACATTGCGGACAAAAACAAAAGAAAGTAGTATACTACTTCGAAAAGTTTTTTTTTTTTTCGAGCTGTAGGCTACATATTTTCATTTACAAACAAGATTTAGAACCACGTGATTTCGGCTTGTTTCTAAATGTATTTTAAAACCAAGGCTTATATTTATTAAAAAGGGAAGAAACCAACATACAAATTTAAAACTGTAAATGGATTCGTCGGTGACAAAACATGTCGCTGTAGAAGAAAAGCAATCTATTTCGAAATATACTCAAAAGCGAAACATGATTAAACACAAACAATTCGTTACGTCCTATCGTAACACGGCATCGAAAGAGATCTGATTTTATTTTTAAATCAAACAAGCGGCGCAACTTTTTTTCAAACGAAAATAAAAATTTTCGAAGAGACATAATATGTAACTCCTTGTTTTCATAAATCGTTTTCTGTTTCTTTACAAAGAAAATTAACATCGCCGTACGATAAGGTTGCTAATGGATATTGATGTTTATTTTACGTCTGGTTCATGTTGAATTGATTACTTGGAAAACCAAATTTCGAAAAATAAAGTAATAAAAAATTGAAATCCCTATCCGCTAAGGCAGGGGGTGGGACTCCCAGCAAAACTGTAATTGTTTTAATAATTATTATATTTGCACGAGGCATGAATTTTTTACAGACATATGTTAATACTATTTTTACAGGAATACAAATGTTCTAGCTTTCATAGTTTTTGTACAGTGGTAGGTCAAAGCCCAAATTTGCATAAAACGGTTTTATACAAGAAAGGAAAATCAACTGATTTACAGAAATGAAATAATACACAGCGAAGAACGGTATCACGAGCATACGTCAAGGTATATGGAAAAAACGTATTATTTATATTTTGTGTTAAAAATAATTGCAGAAAATTGGCAATATTTTATATTAATTTCAGCACATTTATTTTTTAAGTACAAAAAACTTCAATGCGGGTTTTTACTATGCACATCTTGACGTAGCGCGTGACACTGTTCTTCAGTAAATTATTTCATTTCTGTCAGTCAGTTAGTTTTCCTATGTTGTATTAAACCGTTCTATGCAGGTCTTCGACGTGCCATTAGACAAAAACCATGAAAGCTACAACATTTTGATTACTGTAAAAATAGTCACGATACATGTCTATAAAACAAACCATATCTCGCACAAATATAAAAAATATTAAAATCATTAAAAGTTTTCGTGAACTCCCCCCTTAATTAGCTACACGTAATTAGACGTTAACTGTAAATGTCTAGCGTCTACTGAAAATAACTTCAAATACAAGTGCTACGTGTGAGAGATAAATAAACCATCTCGCGTGAACCAGTTATAACGTTTCATAACACGCTACGCCACTAACGATCTCCTCCAACGTGATTTCTGCGAATAAACGCGATAATGAAGAGTAACAGTTGTCTTGCTCGCTAAGGCGCAAGTTAAGCTCGTTGTATCGGGGAAGCTAACCCTTACGACAGTTTCACCAGTATCCGAAATGACTCAGTGTACGAGCATCAAGTTTTTTTTTTTCAAGTTGTTTGCTAGACTTGAAAATAATATTTCGTGAAATTTGCAAGGGAAATACTTTGTACTAGAACGAGGATATTACTAGTAAAATAGGTTTTTGAGTTTGTCTAATATTAAAATGTGCTGTTAAGTAATCGGTAGGTTGTTGGTTCGATCTCCGGTGCGTCCGATTGTTTAAAAAATAATAAACACATATTAAAATGTTTTTATTTAAACGTTATTTTCCTAATAAGTCAACTCTGACAATCAGAATAAATTAAATAGGCCTAATTCAAGTATATTTTCTCCCCATTGCAATTACAGATATAATTACAAACTTCCAATAGAAAGAAAAGGGAAAATTTGCAGTATTTTACAAGAACAACCTTTGTAGTTTCAAAAATAATTTTCTTGGCAGCTGGGTTTCTAAGAATTGTACTTGTAAAATATGATAGTTATTTTTAGGTTGTACCATTAGGACGGTGCCAGTCTTTCTATGCATGAATCAGGACGGTTTTAATAATTTAATACCTGTTTTCAACATAGAACTCTAACTGATTTCACAAGACCGTGGATCAGGTGCTTATGCGTAGATGCGTGTAGCAAGCAATAACCCAAGGTTTACATAGCCTATGCTCTATAGTTTACAATTACCATTGTGTGGTTCTCAATTTATATGGGATTTGCTAGAAAGCGTTTTTATTTTCGCCTATCACGCTCTTCAAATAGAAAGAAAAGCGAAAATCATTCCATTTTTACTTACAGTGGTGAAATATGCACCTATACAAAACAAGTGACCATTAGAGATTCTTGAGCATTATTGACTTAAAAACATGAATCATTTCCAATATACTGAAATCTTATCTTATACAAATCTTCAGTTTCAACAGCCACATAGGAAACCTGCGGGCTTGATTTTACTATCAATTTTTTTACAGAGCAAACCTAATTTGAAATGTTCTATAACATCCATTTTGGTCAGTATTTCCTATTTTTGTGAAACAAGTTCAACGTATTAACAAGCACGTTAAACCTGGTTAAGGAAAGTTAATTAATTGGATTTTTTGTGTGATAAGTTCAGCTTGTACTGGAAATTAACCGGTAATAAAACTTTCGTTGCCTAGCCTAGAGCAGAAATACAACGCCAAATATTAGTTGTCTCAGCAACACGAAGCTACAACAAAACGTTCAAAATGTTCAATTAGTACAAGTGGGTTTTACGGAGTTGAACTAGATTAAGTCCTAAAAAATAATAAAATGAAGATGCTTTTCTTAACAAATTGTATAACAAATTAAATTACGAACATGAAAACCTATTTTTGCACATTTTCAGGAAACAACTGTCAAATTTAAAGAGAAGTAACATTCCATATGCTATAGGCCAAGTAAGTAGTTTACTTTTCATGTAAACAATTTTAAATACTCAGAAACAAAACCTTTAAATGTTAAACATATATAACAAAATGTTAATAATTAAATACAGTGTTTATTAGGCCCTTGAGAAATAAATGCATTAACTGGGATAGGATTAGACATAATAATATACGAACTTGCCTTAAAGATCGTATTCATTACCTGCCTTAGATATAGTATGCTCACTTCCAGCATACTTAATTAATTGATTTGACTTACTAAGCAGAATTGTATCATGACATTGGCTTATTATATTTTCTGATTAATATGAATAGATTTTTTCTACGTATACACAATTTTAATTAGAAAATATAGCCATAACCGCAGTAATTCTTTGAAGGGGTTCGTAATCAAAACGTTAAAAATAACTTTGACGACATTTTTAAATAAGCACTGAAAGTATATCTCCAAACTTGGGAACAGTTTTTCAGATATGCTGTTACAAAAAAAAACATGGCAACAACTTCGCATGGTTCTCTAAATACAAATATAATTTTCCCCTCAAATGAAAATAAAATTATAGCAGCAAAAAATAAAGATGATTAAAAAAATCCCAAGACACCAGGAACATTTTAACTTTTAGTGAGTCGTATAACAAAGATGACGTCGGGCATATTTTATCTATGTTGTATCATTTCTCGGCTCCGTAAAGGTTTAGTGACGTATTGTAAGTGACTACACTGTTCAAACTTAAATCGATATATTGCTTAGCGACAATTTCGATTTCTGTAACCGTTCTACGCTGCAATGCAAAATTAGTTCGCTCAGCAAACGACATGATTTCCTCGCTCACATCACATGCTAGGGTAGACTCTAGAATAATATTGAAATATTTCACAAGGGAAGTTTCGGACATGTGAATGTTTCATAGAAAATAATCCGTGACTATACTTCATATTACCACTGTGTTATTTTTATGGATAGTGCAAAGGGGCACGTTAACTATCAGAATTCACAAAAAATGCTTTAGTGCCACTCATTTATGGTGGGTTTATAATTTTCTAAAATTAAATTTTAATTCATTTAGCCGAGCGACATGGCTCAACGGTAACATGTTGGACTCGTATTCGAGAGGGCACGGGTTCGATCCCCGGCTCCGGTCATCATGATTTTGGTTTTCATGGTTTCCGAAGTTGCTCCAGGCAAGTGCTGGGATGGTTTCTTAAAGGCGTTCATGTGGCAAACACGCATAATTTTATATTTGTATGACGTAGTGTCAGTTTTACAGACGTTACTTTAGACTACATTACATTCGTGAAATTTTTTAGCTTTCATAGTCTTCCCATAGCGGCAGGTCAAAGTCGAAATTTGCGACTTACGGGAACATGATAATAACAGAAACCAACTGATTTACTCGAATGACATAATTTACACTGAAATGAGATAGTATGGATCATGTGCTAAAAAATTTAAAACCACACAACCATGTCCCTTTGTATTTTTTAAAAATGGCCATGTATAAAGAAAATCATCATTTTTAGAATTTCCTTTTAAAAATACTAAGGTATTGTATTGTTTGATTTTAAATATTTTAGCACACGACCCTTACTGTCTCATTTCAGTGTAAATTATTTCATTCTCGAAAGTCACTAGGTTTTTGTTATTAGCATGTTCCCGTAACCTGCAAATTTTGACTTTGACATGCCGCTATGGGGAGACTATGAGAGCTAAAAAAAAGGTTTCACGAGTGGAAAATGTAGTCAAAAGTAACGTTTGTAAAACTAAAACTACGTCGTACAAAATAATATAAAATTATGCGTGTTTGCCAAATGAACGCCCTTAACAAAGACCATGACCGACTCCTCTCCCAGCTCCTGTCATTGTACCAAGTCGTATGTCATCGTCTCTAATGACCTCGCTGTCGACGAGGCGTAAAACTTATTTGACTGACTGAATTTATTCCATTGATTCAATCTGTCTCTTCCCGATTTTATGACGGAAGACTGCATGCTAGAGATATCTACCTTACAGATCTATCATTTACTAGATAATCGGAAAAATAATCTTGCAATCCAAATCTCCTTTTTTATAATACTCGACGAATGATTTCTGATGGCCACCAAATAAACTAATGTATACGAGTGTAATAAGTACATTTCACATTTTAAATTGGACATTGACAATTTTTCGTTTTAATAATGAAGTACCTGCAAAAGGTCAACGTCCAATACCAAATTGTTTTATTTATTAGCGCTTTACATCTTTGCCTATTTTCTTTATTGTAATGGTGTAACTGTTGAACTACGTGGAATAAGTGTTAACCAGAGAGCACGATATTTCTAAACACAAACATTAGACACTCTAAAGTGCTCCTGAAGCAGCCTCTAATGTATGGAAATCAAATGATTTTCTCATGCAACGAGGGAGCAGGGAGAAACTAATTCTGGCAAAAAAATAAATAATAGGCCTGAATAAAGCAGCTATCGCAGGGCAGCATCACCTCCATTTATTTATGGTTGAAATTTGACGAGCTGTTTTAGAACATTAGTTTTACGAGAAGTTAACAAGTGTCTGCACAGACAGTTTGACTTTGAGCGCGCTTCATTCAAGTCTCAGTTCATAGTGCCCGCCAAGGCAGTGGTGCGGCAGCTGGCGAACTTTGACGCAAATTAATAAAAACCATGCCAACGATGCGACTGCAAATCCCAGGCCATGTTCTAAGCGGCATTCTGCTGACTGTAACTAAGCGTGCATACTCATACTCAACCCACCATTGATGAAATACTATGTCGTCCCAGAAAACCAACAGTGAAATAATAAAATAAACACAGGAAAAACAAGCAGACTAGGCGTCAACATATACATGAATAATAATAAAACATAAAAAATCCCAAGAGAAACATTGTGTCAAATCACAGACTTTTACTTTGGTTTACTGCCATTTTTTCTTTATTTGCCACAACTCTTCTTCAATTTTTTTTTTTTTTTAGGTTTTATTTTTATTTATGTATAGTTGACTACATACTGCTCTTGGAAATTTTATGATTTATTTTTTATTTATGTATAAGATGATTACAGACGAGTCGGCATGATTTTTTTTAGACCTACAGTTTTTCTTGGCTCACTCTTGGTTTTCTGGGACAACATAGCATCACAATACTTCACAAAATCGTTTACCCCCATTGCATGAATCTTTCAAAGAAAGTCTTTCTGTAATCGGTTCTCTTCAGCAGTTCCATTATGGGAATTTCTGGAGCGTGTTTCGCATTGATTTTATTAGGAAAAATCAAACCTTGAAATTCTCCGCTCTTATGGCGTACTTGCATTCTTAATAAACACAAATTACGCACAGCAAAAAAAATACATGTCGTCCTTTATGATGCAACTTTATATTTTAGTGTGCTGCAAACTGTGACTCCTGGACGTCATAACGTGCTAATATGCAAAAATCAATCACAGTCAATGGACACGATTTAGAATATTTTCTTTCTAAGCGGTAAACCTAGCAGACGGTAGATGACATTTGGCAGTAAACTTTTTTCATGGCTACATTCGAGCAAAAATTTTAATTACACACACCCGTAAATAATGACGTCATTTTCTGCACCTATGTTTTTATTCTACTCTGCTCTAGCAGTGAAAGTATAACCAAATTCAAATTGTACACATCACAAAAAAATTTAATTTTCTGTTTACTTTATAACTAAAGGCAAGTAAACTAATGCGCTTCGAATGCAATTTCAACACTACTTGAGTACTTATTGCAGTATGCATTTAAAAAAAAAAAATCGACGCAACTGCACGGGACAACAACGCTTGATCGAATGTCCGAAATTCTCGTAAGACATTTTCCAGTCTAGATGATTTAGGCCTATCAGCTGTCTAATGCATGTTATTTGCCCCAACACTAATGCATGCATTTGCATTTTATTAGCGGCAGTATATCAGCTCCTGCCGCCACTCTTAAAATAATATGTTGTTATTGGACTCATCCCAAACTCTCAAAACTGGCTGATAATGTTGCTAGAAAATCGACAAAGATATTTTTTGCTTTGAAGGTGACCTTGGTATAATTTAAGAACGACTGGACATTTTACATATTTATTACAGCTTGACGGGATAAGTGAATACTTCTCGAAACTTTTGACTTACAGGCTTATTTAAAAGTTAATAATTTTAGACTACTTAGGTTGAAAAATAATATTAGCTCAAAAGAACTAATCTAAGTCAGGAGTAAAAACATTAAAAACCTGTTCTTCCTATAATCAAGTATCTTTAACCTATATTTGAATAAAACATCTTGACTTGATTGCCATTCAAATGTAGTGAAAAATCGTTAATCACTATAATCTTAATGAAAAATATTTTTGTTTTCTTAAAGTATAATTCGTAACAAATTTTCTCAGCGGTATATATAATTTTTGTTTAGTACAACGGCAAATTTCCTGTGTATTTTTCTTCTGAATACACACATATACGTGCATACATATCTGTATACAGACACATTAAAACACACAATGTAACTTAAAAATTAACTTAAAATAATAGGTCTACGATATTATTAAAATTTTTTTAAAAATTAGAACTTCACAAACTGCTGATTTTTGGACTTGATTTACGAACTGTCAAGGAGAACGCCAATATAAACATTAACATTAAGCAGCAAAGTACTGTAACGATGGCACGCGTCAATCAACGTATGCAATACTGAATTTACACAATTATAATGTGCAACATGTAGTTTTCATTGAATTTACATTGCTGAAGGATATGTTTGTAATTAATATTCCTTATGTACACAAACTGATAGCTAATAAACCGTTACTGCCAAAAAGGTGCATTTAAACAGTTACTGTTTGGCTAGTATTACGGTTGAAAATAAGAATGCAATTTACATAAACGTACGAATAGTAAAATATACAAAGTAACTTACTGTTTTCATTTTTAAAACCGTCATTGATTTGATTTTAATCCACGTTCATTTATTCTAAAAAACCTTGAATTCAGAAATAACAGTGCAATAAAAATGCTAAGCAATGTCTTCAAATAAAGATTTAGTAATACATTAGCAATAAAGAAACCATCATTGGAGACCGATTATGAGGTTAATTACTTAAACTATAAGTTTGTTAGATGACAAAGTTTTATAGCCCAGAAATCAGTTTAAGCCACACGAGATTCTGGGTTTGAATCTTGAGCAAGTAATGGATATCTCCACCATTTAAATTTGATGTTTGCACGAAAATCCCTGATTAATCAACTCAAATAAGTTCAAACACATAAAATATTCTTGATAATATACATAATCCATATAATTTAGTTGTTAATGCATATCTCGGATACTTAATTATTCGTGATTTGCAGCGAAGGGTATCAATAAACCTGTCAATAAAATATAGGACAATATTGTTATTAGCATTAAAAGGACAGACCAAAAATAAAATATTTCACTAAATTTAACTGTTTGAATAATATATCTGATTTGACTATTTAATTAATTTAACTACTGAACTAATATAACTAATTTAACGATTTAACTAATATTATTAATTTTTGTTAAAAGCGGGCTTATTAATTCTGGAAATAAATATAAAGCTAATGTTTCAAGTTGGCTAAAGAAACTGAAAGCAACTATACAGGTCCCACTATGCCATCATATTAGGCCTAAGTATTTCGTGCCTTCACAGTTACGGCAAAGCTGCATTATAAAATGAAGACAGCGAAACTTCATAGAATAAGAAAGATTGACAACAAAGCAGTAAAATAAATACTTTACTCTAATTATTTAGAACTCGCATCATTCCAGTGATTTAACTCACCGGTTTGGCGCTGTTCATTCTGGCACACACAAGGTTTCGCTGTTCATTCTGGCACATACAAGGTTTCGCTGTTTCCGAGACGAATTCTCATTTCAGTCGGCTTATCTGTCAGTTTGCAAGTAATAATTAACTAAATTTTTAGTAGCTGGAATTTTGTTGATAAAAATAAAAGATTCACCTTAGGCAATAGTACGTGCAAAGCGGAGGTTGTCATCACATTTTGTAAAGATTATAATCCTCTTACTTGGTCAGCTCACTTAAAAAG
The DNA here is from genome assembly GCA_003012365.1 of Medauroidea extradentata. NCBI lineage: Eukaryota > Metazoa > Arthropoda > Insecta > Phasmatodea > Phasmatidae > Medauroidea > Medauroidea extradentata. Next base: position 31,597 of record PNEQ01028885.1, on the reverse strand, counting down.
CTATAATCTCGACCAATCGGGATAAATTAGCTCTTCTTCTGGACTACAATATGACTTCATGAGGTATAGCCCATGAATAACTTCTGCCTTCCAACACCTATCTAACAGAGTTCAATGCAGAATAGCATGCAAATGTTGTGAATATACAGCGTATTAATTAAATCAACATACATGCTAACAACCTGAAGTCAAAACTGGGAGAGGATTAAGGGCGCCGTCTCACTCCGAACCTTGTGCGAGCCAGGATTGGGGTTTAAGTGTTATTATATTCGAAAGGACTAAGTCATTTTTCATTATGGTGCTTTCAGACGAAACCCATTTTGTGCATTGAGAAGAGAATAATATTGTTGCAGGAATAACAATATGGGATAAAACATTTTTGGGAATGTTTTTTAATTAAAAAACTTCCTTGCTCGCAGTTTTTAAGGAATAAAAAAAGTCTGGAGGATCCATAAAAATGTGACCACGCCGATATGAACAAACTAATCAGTGGGGACATATATGTAGGCTAGCGTACTGAGCCACACCGAATATAACTTGGACTTCGATGCATGGAAAACAGAAAAATTGTTTAACTGCTTATGAAGCGTTTTAGAGTATTCACGTTGTTCCCTGATTGAAGTTACATGTCCTGACAACGAAACTGGTCGGCGCAACTGCATTCACAGGCGTTCGTGAGAAATACTGAAGTTGACGCACACTTAGAACGCCGGCTCGAGAACATATGTTTATGTGAGATCATAAGTGAGGAAGAAAACACAACAAAAACTTTACGTCATGATTTGACCAATTAGTAGTTGCCAAGAGTGAAACGATATTTTGCACCGAAATCTTTCAGTTCGGTACAAAACATCGTTTAACATTAGGCAACTACTGATTGGTCAAATTGGTAAGTTAATATGTACTTCACGCCGTAAAGTAAAGCATTTATTTTCATTATCTTCCTCACTTATTATATGACATAAACATATGTTCACGAACCAGCTTTCTGAAATAGCGCGTGAACTTCGAAATACATTTGCAATGCAGTTGCAACTAGCAATATTGTCAGGACATGTAACCTTATGCAGATAACAACAGTGGTCGCTCCAAGTAACCATGCGCAGCGTAACAATTTTCTTTTTTCCATGCACCAACACCCTTAGGACTACAATCCGGTTATTTTATGATCTCGTATGATACTTAAGGTCCCCTAAAACATTTACGATAGCAGGCAACGAACCAATAATAAATAGTTGGCCACGCCAAAGTAAAATTTACAGCCTTATACGTGCTGTTTATCTACACATTTTACCACAACATGCATTCCACGCAAATTAAAGGACGAATTTGTAAATTCTGACATGATTACTTCTCCCCTACTTATTTACATACAGTTATTACATGCACTGATGATGTTTGCAGAATCTTAATACGTGTACAATACTACACTCTAAAAATAGTTTGTAAATTTGCCACACGTGCGTGTAGAAGCGCTAAGAAAGTAGGTATGATAGAATATTTTCCCAGACATCCATAGTAGCAATCCGAAACATTTTTTTTTTGTAAAACAGTCAAATATATACTAAAGTTACCAGACTTGTCTTGTAACAAGTGTAAAGGTTTGCATGTTTACAAGGCGGAAGTATGGTAACTGTCCCATACTGCGTTTAGGTTAATTACTTCCAAAATAATTTAGGAATTTTTTACAGTGTAGCATATACTTACACTGTCCAGGCGTTAGTAATACACAACACTAAGCAATAAAATATAGTCCAATCTTGTTTGTTCTAACATAACATCACTAACTTAGTCTTGTAGTTCAGCAGTAGGTGCAGACACGTCGTATCCATGGCCGTATATTCCACTAATACAGTAAACTAGTACTTAATCATTGCGTGATGCTTTTTTACTAATACAGCACGACCCTAAATCAAGATGGCTGTGAGGGGCAAGGGCTGAAGGAAGGAGTAAAGTTATTTCAAAATTATACGAAAATTTATGTTACACATGATTAAAACTAGTAGCACGAGTTCTTTACCCGGCGAAGTCAATATGAGAAATAATAAAGTGGCATGACAAAAAGTGTAATGCAAAACATAAACATACTGGCATTTGAAAAAATACGAGGTAACGTAAACCGTTACACTCAAAGGATAGTTTAGTTAAGTAAAACAAAATTTGTTAACTGCAAACAAATGATAATGTATTTGTGTAGGAAGAGTTTAATATTTTGTTCCTCAAGCACAATTATTTTGTCTGTCTCATATGTAAAGGCACGAGAATTTCATCTGGCAGCAGGGTAGACTTCTCAGTCCTATACAAGCCCTGGCCACAGACGAATATCCACCTGGCCTAGAATGAAGCCACGAAATACTCGCACCTCTATTTAAGTTGTATGTCAGATTTTGGACCAAAGCACTAGAGGCATATTTTATGTTAAATACGTGAAACTCATATATTTCTTTCAATGTTTGCATATTGACGTTACTTTTTTTGGTCGAAATAGTTTCACTGGGCTTTATTAACACATAAATACTGATACTATGTTAATTGTTACAGAAACTGTAAACAAACTCGAAATGAGAAACCAAAACAAGACACGCATAAACATAAAGGTATGGTTGGACAAATTAAATATGAGTCTGAATAATTAGAACCAAATTACAACTGCGTTAATTAAACATATTTTGTTGTTACGTGCTAATGATACCCCGACTACATTTCATTGGAACCGAAAAATCAGTTTTGTTGCAATAGTATTTTTTTTTCAGCACTCATTCTAACCTTTTACAAACAAAAATTTAACTAACATTTTTTAACGTGGATTTAGCAGAAATTTTTAAGTAATTATACAAATAAATTGGTCCAATTGTTTTACAACTGTTGGCTTCCGAGAATGCACGAAGATCTTTGGAAGCTGATACCACAATGTGGTGCTTTCAAATACGATTGAAAAAAAAAACTATTTTTTCCGTGATATATTTTCATTTTATTCACACTCTTAACAAGACTTATGATGTAGTGTAGATATACTTACGAAGTACATCATGATGGCATTGCGCAACAGAAATACGCAGCACTTATAAAAAAAATGGTGCAAGTGAAATGTACATTTCATGGGCAGTTGTTTGGAGAACTGCTAGGTTACGAGAGGGGTGGCCCCCTAGTTTGTACAAATAGCAGGGGTCAGCACCCTAATGTCGCTTTGTTCCCACTCCCCATCTGCTGTATACGTAACAAGGGCTAACCCGGTTGCTAAAAGATGAGTTGCTCTGTTCAGAACTACACTCTGTGTATCAGCACGAATAAAAAAAACAGCAACAGAATAAAAAAATCACCCGCAAGTGACGAATCACACAACACACATGACCAACACAAGTAATTTAATAGACTTCTTTCATACTTTACGCAGTCCATCCCTTCCACAGAGGCATTATAACTTACACGCTTGAAAGTTCCACAAGATGATAAAAAGTTTAATTTAATGTTGACACGCATACATTTTTGGGAAACTCGACTCTCTCTCTCTCTCTTTCTATATATATATATATATATATATATATATATATATATATATATATATATATATATATATATATATATATATATATTTATTTATAATTATATACGTAATAAATTTAAAAAAAATGTAGTTCTTTTTGCATAGTAACTTTCTTGGCAAACACCCCCACGTATGAGCATTTCACATTTCTCTACTTTCTAACAACAAATGTTTTCGATCATATTATATGCAAGCTAAATAGCCTACAAGACTCACCAGCAGATATGCAAAAAAAAATAAAGTGGATTGCGCGGAGTACTAATATATTTCAATGTATTTCAGGGGCCAAACTGCAGTTTATTGCGAAACTTATCTAATCTAAATAAATACAACTGTTAGTCACATAGCAGCAATAATGTGCTTAAACAAAATGTAAGGTGGTTTCGTTAGTATCATATACGAACATAACAACAAACATACATATAGAAATAAATTGTAGAAATAGGCTACATATTTTCTTGATGTCGGATACGTAGAGGGCTGGACAACCGAAGGTCATATTACCGCGAGTGTAATGTAATGTAACAATATGGTTAAAATATTTGAAGTTACATTGAAAGCATGTTGGTTGTAAATGAGTGAACATATTTATTGTTTAAGTCCGAAATTAAAGATTAGATTACCGACACCCGCCTAAATTTTATCAACGTTGTTGGGGTACTTTTATAAATGCAAACGCAAAGTACGGCAATTAATTACAATGCACTAGTTTTCAACTAGAGAAAAAAATATTTGGTGGTTACAAACTGAGTTACTCTGTTGTGTTAGTTTCGCTGCACACACACGCACACACACACACACATTACACTGTGCGCCAGTAAATGATTTGGCGTTAATTTATAAAAGACTAACACTGCGGTACAGAAATAGGGAGAAAGAACACAAAGAAGAAATAAAGAGTACTTTTCCGAACGAAGCAATTTGCAAGAAAATCAAAGAAGCTACTAATTCATATTACATAATACGATTACTATTAATCATCAAGGAAGCGAATGAGTTCGGTTAAAAATGTAAATAAGTTAACACGATGTGTATAGAGATTTTCTTTCGTATGAATTCGAAATTATTTGTTACACCCCAAAACACTTTCTTGGTCACAATACAAATTTTGTTGTGTGAAAAAAGTATTTTTGGTAGAATATGTACCACTGCAAAGTAACTTTGTCGTGAAGAAAATTTTTATATGAGATAAATAAATAGTAACGAAAAACTGTGTTGTCAATGAAATAGTTGAATAGCAATATGGCTGAAGTATTTTAAGACAAGCTATATGTAAAACGTTATTTTCCTCTCTGTGTGTTTAAATTACCCTCAAACAGCACAAAGCCTTGGAGGAGATACACGGGGGAAAGAGAAAGAGAGAGATTGAGCGACCAGGGCCTGTTACCATCTAACAACATTTTATTAACGATAAAATCGTGTAGCTGTAGAGCAAGGGTTCTGTATCGCAAGCTACATAGCACCACACATTTTTTTTATTTGTCGTAGATGAAACTTTACTGTATTGATCAGTTAATTATACTGTATGTAAATTGCAACGAATCAATGTTTATTTAAAAAGTAATAGGGCATAAGGCCATACACCCCTCTTTATACTATTTTAGTGGTAACTACTGTTTCAGCTTAAATGAGAGCAGATATCAGATGTCAGTTTGGCAGTTTCCTTTCAAATGGGTTTCACCATATTGGGTATTATTTTTTTCAAGACAATAAATACTATGGACTTATCAAATTATGTAGTAACGGAATTTTTGTTTATTAACGTATTAAGTGTAACCGTAAAATTTATATTTAAAAAAAAAGCAAGCTACCAAGACGAAAACCACTTCAAACAAAACTGCCAAACATATTTGTGATAAACTGCTCTCGTTTGAGCTTCAAAAAAGACTTATCGCAAGAAAAGTAGGTAGAAAGAACGGAGCATGGTCTCAACGTAACGAGGGCACTTGAGAAGTAACAACCAGCTCGCACAGAAGATATAGGGGAAGAAATTGGCCATGGCATAAAGTCAAGAGCCAACAAAACATTCACCCTAGAGTTATTCAGGAAAACAATGACATTCCTACATAAGAATGCCTGGACCGAGAAACAAACTCGGGTCGTTCCAAATGCAAGTTCAGTGTGTTGCCACTGCACCATCTTGCTGGGTGACGTGTATTATTAACTAAAACTTTAATCACCAAACTGTGGTAGCTACACATAAAAATAAATATGCCTACATCATTTTGGACAGCAGCTAAAAATAGATGTAGTACCTATAAGCCGAAATTTATGATTTACGAAAGACGTCATGCCTTCATGCGTAGCTTTTTTGTATAGGTACCTATAAACCTATTTTTAGGGGAATTTGATAATTGATTGTTTCTATTGGCTAATGTGTTTTAATATCATGGGAGACAACAACTTAAATCACAACGAAGTAATAGACTAAATATAACATATAGTACAAAAATGTTCATAAATTGTTATAAAATTTAACTGAATTACTATTTTTTTAAACTAGACACAGGTAGAATAAAAACTATTCGATCACTGAATTGTGTATCGACTTGTACTACTAGCAAGCGATAGTTTAGGATACTTTACTCCAAACAAATTACATTTTACAACACTTATTCTGAATTAGAAACAACTGAAATGTAAATGCTACCACATGCCAAAATTTTACAGTAAAATATTTTCAGCTGTATAAGTAATTTATGAGCGATGTGACAACAAACTTATCTCTACACAAATGTTATCCCTGTATTTAGTTTGTTTATAATGATTGCTTACTCTGGGATTCCTATACAAGAAACCTACACAATTAAAAATATATGTATAGGCTATATTATATATATATGTATGTGTGTGTATTTTACTTTTAAAAACCGCATACACCAATCTGTAAAATATTGTAAACTGGCAGAAAACAGAAATATGCAAGTTATGTTTAATACAGACTGGGAAATTTTTTTTAAGCAATTTTGTAATGCACTTTAAGAAATTCCGTTATGTAAGTTAGACAGAGCCTGTGCAGGTTATTGAAATTTAGTATATTTACGATAAAACTTATATAATTGTAAGAACTGAAGAAACAATAGGGCAATTTTATCGAGAGTAGTAAAACTAAATAGTTCAAGTGCCTCTTTTAACACTTAGATTCTCATACGCCTGCAAGGAGTGACATTTGGAGAAGGGGGAGCGAATAAAGAGATAAGGAGAGAGAGAGAGAGAGAGAGAGAGAGAGAGAGAGAGAGAGAGAGAGAGAGAGAGACAGACAGACATGTACCTCATGGATTATAAATAGTCCAGTTTATTGAGAATATCATGCTTTCCTATAGGCCTAGGCCTATAGTACAATTCTGCTTTTATTCGAATTTTGTAAAATTGTCCGTTAATATATTTCCACAACCTATGTTAAACATTTATCCAACTTCATGGAATAGTATCCCTTAGGTTAAGAAAGTGTTCGAGGGACTTAAAAAAACTCAAAAATATTTGTATGCCTTTCTTGTAGGGAAATCTGACAGCTAAAAAAATTACACAAAATATTTTATTCAATACATAGCGCCAACAAACAACGCAACTTACATACATATAAAAATCATGAAGAGTCCAATGAAACATTTTCTGGGGAAATGCACGTTTAACTTTAATCACAAATAAAATGACTGGCAACTGTTTTCACGCTTTCCTTGAACGCCATGCTGAGACATGGGCAATATATTCTTTTTTCCTTACGACTGCTGTTCATTTGTTATCTGGACGGCGTTTAAGTAACGTTGGTATAAAAGTAATTTTCTTTTCATCTTACATCTCTCAAGATTTGGTCACTATAGGCCCCTACAGTTTCCTCAATCCAATATTTGCCCATGCTTTCTCAAATGTATTGACAAATCGCAATGACAAATAAATGTTCTGTCAAACAATAGTAACAACTGTAGTGATGTAATAATATAGGCCTGTTCAATTTATAAATTAACAGCTTTGCCTTTCACATTCGTTAAGAAGCAAAACATTTCAATCTGAAAGAAAAACATACATCTTACCTGAAGTTAAAAAAAAAAACACTTTGTTAGCACAGAAGCTGTGTGCCTACGATAAGGTTCATACAACTACAAACAATGTTAGGCATAGGTATTCCATTCAGATAAACGACGGCACGGTAAAAAAGAATTCGCGATCGTTTCCGTTTTCTTGAAATGACATTTTATAAACCTAATTGAAACACTAACTTAAGAAAATACAAAGCCTGAGTAACAAGTATAGTAATATTTGTGACACCAGTTTAAGTTACCGGAAGTCATGGTAGTCATAATGCCCAAATGTAACAGTCAAGGAACTTTTTAATGACTAAGGGGGCATTAGCACTCCAGTAATATGTTGTAGTGCTACCTGGCGTAAATATTATAATATGACTGCATGAATATGTTTCTAACTAGTTAGCAGATAATTTCATCAATGAAATTAAAAATTTTATGCGCGTAAAGGTGAAACACAAAACAGTTCTATAATATAACAAATGAGTCCTTGGTAAGACACGTTTTAAAACTAAGCTATCAAGACTCTGACATTATGGCGGAAATAAACTGGTAAATTCTATCCCCAGTACTGTCAGTCGGGTTCGTACAAAAGAACTAAAAAAATTCATAATGATACTTCACAACCAAATACGTTGGGTTTAATAAATAACATAGCGTGAGAAATTAATGAGACGCGAATTTTCAGCAGGGCTAACCGATAGTTACAGGGAAAAAATATAGAAGTTGTAAGTATGTGTTTCAAATAACTTACATGAATACAAGTATTCTGTATTCCCGACTGAAAATCTACAATTATTGTTTAATCAATCAATATTAATTAGGCGTCAAACTAATTAGTTAAATATTTATTTATAGGCCTAAGGTAAAGTTCATCTTCAGTTAAAAAAAAATCCTCTAAAGAAACACACGACATAATCTCAGCATAGTTATGTGGACAAAACAATAGTTGCAAGGAAACATGTTCATGCGATCTTTACTCACTTAATTAAAAAGTAATTGATTTAGAATGGGCTCCAAAACACAGTTTATTTTAACACAACACAAAATTTTGTTGCGGTAAAAAAATTAAATTTAAACCACTGAAAAACAGCTTTCTCGAAAAGAAAATTTTGATTTAAAGTAGGTCAAGTATGATAATAATAACATATCAACTGTGTTATTAAAATAATCCGGCATTATTCGATAACGATAGTAAGTAATTTTTAAGATAAACTATATTATTTTTTTGTTACTATGAAAAATAACATTGTCATCAAAGAAGACATTTTTGAATAAGAAACAGTAGGCCTAACACAAAATGTATGTTTAGTTTGGCATTTAAATTACTGAAATGCAAGATTTATTAACCACACTGTAAACAGAAACAAATACTTCTTCTTTGTTGCAAAGAACATTGTTTTACTGTGTGATTTTTAATATTAAGACATTAGTACTGTTATTTAAATAATTCCTCAGTAAACAAACATAGAAGAGTCTATTGAAATAAAGGATCGTACATTTCGGTTTATATACGAACACCGCGACATCCAACTGAAAATTAACCTCAAAATTGTTTTGTATTTGGAAAATATAAATTATTACACAATTATTAATTAATTTCTATAAACTAAAATCGAAATGATTAAACGTATATTCTATCTCAAAAACTTCTGTTAACCAAGACTACATTAGCCTAGTCATGTTTTTGCAGAAATTTAATTGGAAAATAAGCATACTGGAATGAGTATTCTTATTATAGTGTAGCTTACTACTTTTAAAATTGCTCTTATGCTAACTATTCATACTTTCTTCAATTAGAAATACAGACTGTTGTTACAGGTCAAATTACCAGTTACCTGCGCCCACCTTATCAGACAATCATACAAATGTGCCTTCAAGAAACCTATTTGACGAGAAGCTTGCTGCGTTGTTTCTTGGAAAAGAAGCGACACCTGTTAGTAATAAACACATTGTTACTCACACACCAACATTACTGCACTGCAATTACCACGATAGTTGTTCACAACACACCCAGTAGCGGACTGGGATTATTTTCAAGCGCTGAGTTTAGATGTGTTCTGTTAACAGCGGACCAATTTGGACCTAACTATATAGTTTTTTCTACGTGACTGGTACTCCAACAACGGAACCCCCCCAGTGTGGATTGCCTGACCGCTGAAACGTTCTATTTTTACTGGCCGCAGCCTGAAGAAGGCGGCAACGTAATGCAACTAACAGGAAAGTGGTCCGCACTGCAACCTGGGTAGGCTACTGCCAAGGAATCCCGAATTCCTGAAGGGGTGCAGTAAAAAACAAATCACTTTTGTGAATAACCGATTGCTTTATTTAAACTGCTGGGCTAAAAAGTAATAACTAAATTCATATGTTCGGGGCACCGCCTACCTCTAATCCTTGGCGTGAGCGAGGACAAGGAAATGAAGGGTTGCTTTGGATATGAGCTCTTGTCAATTTTTTTGTAGTTTTGCAGGAGAAATATTATTTTGTAACTATTAAACTGGCGTTTATGTTGAAATTATTAGTACACCACTGAATTACTCAAAATGAATTATTTAAAAATGTAACACAATAGTTTTACGCCCTTGTCCAGAACATTAACGTGGAGATGAGCCCATTTTCGATGCGTATAATCAGTCCATATCCAAGAAAAAATCATGAAATACCACATTTTCATTGGGCTTATATGTACTATAAAACACAAGCAATCATCCAAAACAAAATATTTATGTCAATTTGGGTTTGACTTTTCATAATAATGATACACACTACCATAACGACTTGTACACACACGGGCACTTATCCTCTAACCCTAAAAATGCTAGAAATTCATAAAAAAAAAACCCTTATACAAAACAACTCTTCATATACATGTTAAATTCGGCGTGGCTTAGTGCCTGTCGAAATTATGTAACATTGTACACGCGGTTAAGTATAAGAAAAGGCGACAGCCTTAACTTCGCCACAAATAAAGGCATAATAACCTACACATATCTTCGCTGATCTTTTGTTCGTATTAGTGTGACCCACACTGATATAGCATCCTTCACAGCGATTTAATGCCAGGAAAATTACGAACAAATAATTTACTTAGGTAATTAAAATAAAAATAAAAAAAACTCGAAAATATAAACTCACGTTTTTTCTCCTCTTCTCAGTACCAAAAAAATGGTTTTTGTCCGAAATCGATATTATTTAAAATTACTGAGTAACGGTGACCATAATTAAACATGTAGGCTACATCCCTAACGTCACGCACGCCACGGCTCTCGGGTCTATGTTATTGACGGTAAAGAGAAAATTTTTAAAACACTGGAATTTTTTCAGCCACTCTGTACATTTAAGTTACTTTTTAACACAAACATACACGTGTAAATAAATAATAAACACAATGTACGGTATTAATTTCCCCTCACTCAAAAGTTAACGTCCAAGGTCACAACAGAGTGTGTATTTTATTATTATTTTGACAAGACGGTCTTCAGATGTTCTCAATTAATGTCGTGAACAGCATAATGTGCATCGAGGATGAGTTGGTAAAATGTGTGGAAAAAACGAGAATGCAACTCCAGTATTTTACACTGCGATTAGTAAATGGGCAAGTAAATATATAAATGTAAACAGTCAAAGGCAATAGAACTCCTATACATTTCACTAAAAAAAAATAATGAACAATACTTTCACAGTTGTACGACAACAAAATATTATACAGTGCACATGCTTATTCTACATTCCTTGATATTGTCCTAAACAGGTTCATTGCAATGATCAATGTAAAAATTGCAAATAATTGTCAATTATAAAGAAACTGTACATTTCGAAACCAAATTACGTAATATTTCGTTTCAGTTCACCTTTTCGTTGTCGGCTACAGAAAACTCTTTACTGCGCAATGATGCGGATGCTATTTGCAAAGTACACGTTAAGGTGTTTGATGTTTGTCACAACTATAAACTTTTAGATGTATCGATAATCATAAAAAAATCAAATATGAAAGCACAGCTCAACAATGCCATTATAATGTGGTCAGTGAAATCAAATCAATTAGGGTACTACTGACGTTAATTATGTTAACCAGAGTAACCGAAATTACATAACAAAATATTACGATAACCACAACCAAACATTATGTTTACCTATCTTACAGTTACGTGTGTTAAAAAATGTACTAATGAAAAGGTAACATAGGCTACGTCTTTCTTCTAGCAAGACAGATTGGGATCGCTTGTAAAATATAAACCCGAATCAGTGAAAATTATGCCGAGCCTGTGAAAACTGGCTCGATGACGTCAGTGAAAATATGCGGATAACTTACGTGCCCCAGTTTCTTACGAAAACCAGTTAGTTTCCGTTGATTTACAGTGAATCCGACTGCTGCATGCCGCCAGGTTTGCATTCCTTTGGTTCGCCAAACTAAGAGATGTAAAATAATTGGATTTATGGAGACACTAAACTGAGGGGGAAACGAACAGTAAAAAAAGTTGTGGAGTGTTGAATTAATTTTGTAGCTATACAGATACATATACAGGGTGAGTCGGGAGGTACGGGCATAGTACTAGTCATTGTGATAAAAAAAAGTGCATATGAACATGGGGTCAATATATGACGGTTATCGTCGAGATAGTCCCGTTTGAATGAAAAACACTGATAACCTGTCAAATTAATCGTACTGTTTTATTTCCTTTAATGTTCTCGTTTTAGTGACGAGGAGAAAAACTTACATACGAACAAGTTTTGTATTTTTCGAAGGAAAAAAAAATAATAATTTTTATTTCACAACAAATTTTTAACATACCTTTCCATAGCAGAAATAACAGGATTTACACATTTCTTTTCATGTCGTGTCGTTCTTTGGTCCAGTGACATGATTTCACAATAAATTACCTTGACATAATTGAAATACAAAGGGAAGGTGTGTTATTAATATTGTATTACAATATCCTTGGCACTGAAACGAGAACAAGCAAATAAAACAATATGATGTGACATGTTATCAGTGCTTTCCATTCATACGAGGCTACCTCGACAACCGTCACACATTGACCTCATGTTCACACGAACTTGTATGATCATAAAGACCAGCACTATCACGTCCTAGAATATCGCCCTTACCTCCCGACTCACCCGTATATAAAACTTTCAGGCCAATACAGTAGAACAACTGGCATATTCAGTTCTTTCCACATTCCGTTTTACACTATTCAAGTAATTATATAATGAATTACTGCGACTGCACGCAGCCGTACTGTGTACATCACCAATCAGAATAAGGCTATTGTTACACCATACGTCTGTGATTTGTCAGTAGAATCCTAAGACAAGTGAGAGCTTAAACATCCAATCACTGATCACGAAGCAGAGCTGCAGATATGCAAATGAGGCACTGAAACTAAATGTTGTTAAAAAAATTTTTTCCCACAAATATTCTGTAAAATAACAATGACAAATTTGTATTCAATAAACGACTAGAAATATAGCGAGGCATTATTTCCACCAACAGCAGGTGGACATCAAAACTTGGGAATTCCGCTCACCCGGAGATGGCATATGACCTCGGCCCATAGGCCGGAGTTCATCTCGCCTTAGTTCCAGAAGATTGTGTTACGTCAGTTCCACATTCCCGAGGATACTCTTACGATCAGCACGTCTGGAAGACATCACACGTCCCTGTTCTACAATTACAAGATATGTTACTATAGTTCTAGGCCTACTAAATAATATTGATAACAAGACAGCAATTTGAAAGAAATTTTCGCCACATAAAAATACAGTGTTTTCACAAGGTAACAACCTTATAGATATTTTACACTTTCGTGAACTGACTTGATGGAATGTCTAGTATGTAAGGACAGTAGACAGCTAAGGCTAGTTGGTATGTACAGAAGACCTGAGGTAAGAAAACGTGTTAAGAACATCTACTTCATATATTCGGAAATAAATGTTGTTAACACAGACTTTATTAATTTTAACTAATTTTTTTCTTAACCAAACATACAAAATGTTTATTTTAGTTTGTAGCTATGTTAATATAAACACGTCAACTGGTTCTACTATTTAAAAGCATTAGATTTAGCCTACTTGTGTTTTGAAGCCGTTTCTGTTTAAGCCATCGAAAGGTTACTAAAATTATGGTGTTTGTAACTTTCTTTCAAATAATCGTTAATTTGTCTAAAATATTAAGAATTCCAAATCATCAACTGTAGAAGGAATTTCCACTAGTTGTTTTGGAAAGTGTATTATAAATGATTAGCTTGTAATTGACACGATACACAGGGGCACAACTTGTCAGTTTCTGACATTTGTTGCCACTTCAGTGGTTACAAGCAGGTACTGTTCATTTCTGTGGATGTTAAAGGGGCTGGGGAGGGGGCTGTCTCCCGCCTTGACGGTCAGAAGTTCAGTTCCAGCGACCGACAAGATTTTATTCGAAATGATGCCCCTCTTGTCTATCGGCATCCGCTGTAACAAAGCAGTAACCCCTGCTGCTGCTAAGAACTTTTCATACCTATATTACATGTACAAGCACAATCTATATTTATTTTCTGGCTGATCTGGTAAAGGCAACATTTATTCGCAGTGCACGCAGTACCATCAACTATTTATTTACTTAAAAAATTACAAGTAATCACTGTGTATTGCGAAAATACTTCAGAAAAATAGTAAGAAGCTGAAAGCGGCGAATCAGAAACGAAGTTAACGTCGTAATAATTAAAATTATAAAAATGCATTGGATGACAAAAAAAGTGACTGGTCGTTCTTCGTTCACGACTTATGACTTTGTACGTCTCCTCTTCATCAGTAAGCCTACTTAAGAAATTATTTTTATTACTACAAATATATTTGTCATTTTTCTCGACTTTGACTGAATTTCGGCACTTCAAATGGTATAATTTATTTTACAATTGATTAACCAACGTTTAGCATATTTTTTATCGTAAACACGAGAAAATTAAATTAAAAACAATATTTCATAAAAATTCCAAAAATGAATTTTAGCAGCCAATGATTTTAAATTATAGGACAAATGATGCTTGAATTGACGGTGGTTACAAGACGCAATTTATGAGAAACACGACTTGTGGCTGAATTGACAGCTATTTTAACTAAACATTTCGTATGGAAAAGTTATCGAAACACACGTGTTACCATATGAAATTTTCCAAGGATGTTAAGTTAGGCCTACCTACATTATTATGACGATATAACAATCATTGTGAGCTGTTAGTTAACATGTTAGCAATGTCCACCTTCGGTTTTTTACGAGTAATGTAATGTATCTTTAAAATTAAAAAAAAAAATTGTATGTTTTCCTACATTTATAAAACATAGAAATTATGTCTATAGACCCCAATAAAACTCTACGTAACCTGAATGATAAAACTTTTACCCTGATATACGAAAACGTAAAAAGTTGCCGATAAGAAAGCTCCAGTTTTTAAATAGTTTTTACGAAGAATTTTGTATTTGAACCATCAAGTGGACTGGATTTGACTTCATAGGAAGACACACATTTCGATGTAGGCTACTTCAATGCTGAGATAAAACAGACTGCGCATTATATTACTTATTTAGTTAGAAATAACATCGGTAGTTTAATTAAATACCAGTGATAAAAAATATTAAAAACAAGATAACATTTCTGAAATGCTCGAATTCATCAGATTAGGCTATAGGCTACACAATTAAAAAAAACACTACAACTATGTTAATGTAAAAAAAAAATTCACATATGGCATGCGTTTAGACAAATATAAACGTTGATGTTATTAAATTACAAGGACTATCATGTGAGGTAAGCAGTAGAATATTGCGGCGATAGTGTTGAAGCTGGCTACAAACAGTATGAGAGATTCTGGTTTAGATGTTTAGTGAGTCTTGACTGACGACAGTGTGCTTGCCCCTTGTGACGCAAATATTATAGCGGGGCATAGGAGGGTGCAGGTTCGAGTCTCGGCTAACTTTATTTATTTTTATTCGGCATTACGTCTCGTTAACAGCGATGTCGTCAAGAGGCGGTGTACTTACAACTTGACACAAGGAATGGAATTAGTATAGGAACTGGCCATGGCCTTTGTTAAGGAAGCCTCCCAGCATTAGCCTGGAGACCATGGTAAACCGAAAACAGAATGGCGGGGCCGGGAATATAACCAGTGTCCTCCCGAATGTGAGTCTGGAATAAGCAGGAATGTCTGTCCAGGGGCGAGTTTACAGGCCGGACAGGACAACTGTGCAGGGCTGCACGTTCAAAGGGCCGACTTTTATGTACTAACAAATGACATTAATTTCTAGAGTAATATATTTTGGAACCATTAGCATGACAATTGATATTACATCATTTAAACGAGATTTAAATAGAGAAGCAAAATTTACGGGCATGAACGTCCAGGTCACTATTGAAATAACAAAACAATGTCAGCATCTTTTGTGTAGCCACAGTGGGAAAAACAATTATGAACGATATTTTTGTTAAAATTACCAATCACAGATATATAGATGAGCTACATGCACAATCGTAAGTAATTTAACATAAATTATAAAAAAAATTTCAAAAAGTTGACTGGGTTTTTGGGTTGGGGGTGGGAGGAAGAGTTTGTTTATCGTAGCACCCTTGAAAAAAGATAATTCTTTCTTCATGCACACCGTGTCTGTCGCTGAGAGTTAAAAAATATACATAAGCAAACCATTAATTAGGCTACATAATGTTACATATAGGCTAATACAAACATAAAAAATAGATAAAATTCCCGGACTACTGTAACTTAAATATCCTACAACATCAGTAACACACACAAAGTATAAAATTCTTCCTCCATGTTTGTACAGTTTACTAAATAATGTAACAGTTCCGATTATGTTTTTTTTTATGATTAGTACGCCTACCAAATCTTCCTAATTTGATTGGACTATATCTATGGCCTTGGTTTAACAAGTTGAAAAGTTATAAAGCAGTTTATCCGAAGAATACAGGATGCTGCTTACAAAGCAAAATATTTAAATTCATGCCTATTTCATAGCGAGATACACAACACAGCACTGCGATGTAAGAGATAACAACACGCCGCATATTACAAAATAAAAACTAAGGGAAACGGATAACCTTTGAAATACACACCACTATACTTCGTCTAGCGAAAATTTGTGCAGAACACTGCATCTTATAAAATGTTTTTCTTTTTCACAACCAGATTTACACAATCATGCAATTCGAGTTTCAATACATAGTACAGGTTAAATACAAACTGTTGAAATGTGTAGAATTTTACGATAAGCTCTTAAAATTCTAAACTACTATGCATCTTTTAAATGCAGAATCATTTTCAACTGTTTATCATATTCTGCAATAGACAGACAGCAGTGTTTACATTTATGCACAATATTAATTACGTCTAGTTTTCTGAGGTTTATTAGAGAATCTAGACAGTGACAAAAACATTACAAGATTAATGTGTACCTAAAAACATTAATCTTAATTTACGAGCGGCCTATTTGCACGTGATATGCAGTAAATAACATTCTATTGTAGGCACACGCGACTTTTCAGTTAGGCCTACATCAACTATTCACCCGAGTAATGAACTCATGTAATTCCTAGTAGGCCTGCTTGACTATAGTGCGTCTACTAAAAATGTACCCTTCCAGCACAATCGGACAAGGACTTCTGTTTCTACAAAAATGAATTTCATGCCAATGCTTCAGACAAGAGGAATTCTCTCTGTCTTCAAGATTCATAGATTAATTAAAACAATTTTTACAACGTTATTAAGCAGGGAACATTGTGCATTTTATTTGCAACTAAATAAATTGAAGTGAATTTACTCTGCATAATATAATGGATGTATGTGAGGGAAGATTACTCAACAAATGCAAATAAAAGTTGCACAACAGGTGATATATTTTTTACGTGTTGGCGCAGGCACTCTATGGCAATTTTACATAAAAGCGTGAACGAAATTTCCGAAAATTCGGAAATCAGATTTCCTGGTTAAGGTTTGAAAATATTCCCATACACTTGACGAGTCAATTACCAATTTTTTTTCTTTAGTATTCGACAGGAAAATGCATTTTTGTGGGGATGTGGATACGCAAGATGTTAATAGGCTTACGTATTCCCTAGTTGCGACTGTTGCTGGAAACAATGTAGTGCAGATAACTTGCATCACAAAGACAAAGGCGGATGTTTCCATGAGGTCGGTAGTGACTCGGCAGTCCTGTGATTACCAACACATTACCAAACTTGTCCCCTCTCCTTCCTCTGAATATTGCTTCCTTGGCTGGTTGGCAGCGGATATAGCGACTATGTCTGGAGGGAGAGTCGAGATGCTGCCAACCTTGTAAACGTGTGCTCGCAAGTGTAACAACACTCGCGCATGCCTCACAACGCTAATTAGCCTGCCTACCTAGGCTTGCAGTTGCAGTCCTTCCAATTACCTGCCACCTGTGCAGCCTCCCTAGCTCTGGTTCAGGACATTTCCTCGCCGCAAAGATAACGCTGATTGATAACACTTTTATCGACTCCCTAATTCACTTACCCACTATCAGTGCTTGCATTTTCCTGATTTCTGACAGAAGCTCTCTACAAAGCTAAGACTCGAATACTCCGTATAAAGGGTACTTAATTTACATACAATTTTTTTTCCGTGCACTCACGTCAAAAGCCATAAAATTCGTGTCATTTGTAAAACACATCAAGAGAATTTAATTCATTTTAGTAATTTCTAGTAACTAGGCTAATTTCTTAGTTAACTAAATAAATCTACAAAAATACTATAATAAAAATTATTTTCGAAAAGCACATAATATAATTATAATATTATTTTTGAAAATGTACATGATTAATATTTGGAAGCATTGGGTCCTCCAGTTACTATATTTTGAAGCGGAAAATAACTTTTTTTTAGATCAGCCTACGGACTTTTTTTTTGTGGTAACAATCGTACGACTGTAGCTATACCGAGTTTCCAAAATAGTGAAAGTAAGCGTTCGCAACAAAGTTAACTATGTTTGATATAATAACAAATAACACTAATATTTAACCATGGGAGAACGTTAGATATGTTAGTTAAAAATGAAGGCTATAGGGTTACATGGTTAAATAAAACGTAGTCTATGTTTTACACAAGTTTCTCGAAATTATTTGCCAAAAATATTTATGTGAATCCACGGGTGAAATATAGCTAGTTTACAATATATTATGAAACGTGCTAAGTAAGAATTGAAAACAATTTAATGCGTCAAAGACAATATTTAAAAATCTCTGAATTGTTAATATTGTTACAAAAATTATCTTAACAACCAGTTTTAATTTTATAAAGTATTTTTAAAATATTAATTTTTGTTACCATGTATTGAAAAGTATTTTGTAGTAGAGGACATTACAAAATGTTTCGTCGTAACTACCTTGTATTTATTTGGTTTACAAAAGCATTTAGTTTGCTTCACAACTAAGTTTTGGCTTCAGTTAGGTCTACTAAGTTACTTTTAAATAATATATGCCTACACCGTAAGATGATAGTTTTCTAGCAACCACATGACATGCTTTACATATTATTTTCTAACAATTATCATGTTGTGGTTAATACAGTGGTGACCACGAGACATTTTGCAGTGTCTATTTACGGGGGAATATCTTGGAACCTTCCCAACAAATTTATTACTGTACGAGGTATTATAATTGTGATTTGGTCACACATCAAATCATACTAGGTAGCAGGACTTTTACTACACGGCAGTTCACAGTTTCTCTCTATAACAGCGCTACTCTGGCTGCCAGAAAATAAACACAATGGTTGACGTAGTTTCTCTAGAAACTAATTGTTCCCTCACTGGTACATCAAGAACTCGATTATCAAACACGAAGGTGCTGTCAACAGTCATTCTTGAAGGAGACAAATATATAAAACATGAATAAGACAAGGTAGGCCTGCAGGCCCTTAAGTATGAAACAATGACGACGTGTATCTCGTATCTTTTCAAATCATTACACATATTATTAGAACATTTCCAATAACGTCCTTACCAGAACACTGCCTACTTCTATGACAAAGTTTTCAGTAGAGTTTTCTAGAAATTGGCTGTAACTTCAGCAGATTTCAAGTAATCATGCAACAAGAAATTTTTTATCGTTTTAAAAACTCTGTCGTAGCCTATCTCACAGGCAAAGAATTAACATCTTTATAAATTGCAGGTGCTATAATTGAAATTCAAACAACTATAGCAATTAGTAGAATTTACCGACTAAATCATTCTTCAGCAATCTTATGCGTCTGGTACAAAAATACAAGTCACTTTCAAAATATTTCACTAGTAGCAACAGTAGGCTAAAATAACGCCCCATATTATATATTTTTGTTGCATAAGCCATGGTGGCGATGTTTTATGTGGTCAATATTTCTAAAATGTTCGTCCAACATTCTTTATTCAAACATTACAATAAGGCGTTAGAAAGCTCGGAAAACAACGTTCTTATCTACAAAACCTGATTGATTCTGCCGACTATTTTAATTGGTTCAGAGACTACAGACATACAGGTATATTATAAATGTAATACCGGTATTTTGATTGTTCGTTTTGCACAACTGCAAAGTAACTACGAAAATTATTACAGTTAGGTGTGTTATGTCGGTCGGGGAGGGGGGGGGGGGGTCTGATATCGTTCCTGTAACAGGTTTGTTTAGGTAACACAAAAATGGAGCTTACTTGAGTGAAATACGGAGATAATTTGGTTTTAGTAATTTGCCAAGTATTTGTATGGCTTGATCATTCGCACAAAAAAAAAGGCGTTTAAGTTACAAACGAAATTAAAATTCTAATTTAACAAGCTACGCCAACATCGACAAGCAGCAAAAATTAATATTATTTTCAGGATAAATTGTAGCAACACGTCTAGGACGGCACAATAAAACACTACTAGCTGCAACACGGGCGACAAAATAGTAGAGCAAACTAGTTATGTGTACAAAACCACACAAACTTATAGTTATTTGTTTCAAATGCCGCATGATAGGCCAATAAGAATGGGAAAGTATGCGAATATTATTAATGTGTAACGTAGATTATAGCAAATTAAGACATTTTTCAAGACACCTCCATTTCCGGTCTATTGAAATAATTCCCGTACGCCTATATGTGTTGTTAAAATAACATTTCATTTTTTCACAGCGAAATATATCAAGTTTGATGGTTCCAAAAGTCGTACACAGTCTATTTTTAAATCAATTTTGCAACGACTGCATTACAACTGTCGTCGTGAAACGTAGGTTCGGCTATACATATTATTCCAAACAGTTGTCCTAACAACAAAGTTCGTTCAATTTGTTGCGAGCAATTAACAAAATATTCTTGGCAAGATTACACTCTGAGAGAACAGTTATTCAAGCAATGCCATCAGCATACAACAACACACTTTGAAAACGGGATTACCGGAATTGAGAGAGTAAACCGTCTTCAGCAGATTATTCTTGCCCGGGCTGCTATGAATATCTTCAGCATTCTCTTTTAAATCCAGTGCTTAGGAAAAATTTTAACTAGCGGAGATTTTAAAATACGTTAACCTGACAGAAATACTAGAAAACCTTAGTGGAATATCTTTGTAGTATTACAAACTCTTTTTTCTTCAAAACCAAATTATCTAATATAGTATTTCTGCATTCAATACGATCGAAAAAACGTATTCCACAAGAAAGGTTGAAAGAGTTAAAACTTATCTCGCAGATAAGAAAACTATGCACATACAATTACTGTACAGAGAATATTCTAAACCTCACGCAAACAGTACATGTGCTAGCTAGATGGTAAATACCGGACATTCTTACCTAGCCGGTACATTTTTCTGCAAAAAAATGGATCGTGTCCCAGAATTTCCGTACACTAAACGTTAATTTCAGTAGCTAGTTTTGAACCAACTTACGCAAAAAAGTGTAATATTTTAATGCACAGTAACTGTTTACATGACGATAACTAACCTCGCGTATTCTATAATGCTGTCCACGCGATACAACCACGTGGCTGAAAAACTGCATCCTGACTTCTTCCAGTGTGATGAGAGAATTTGGCAAATCCTTCATAGATTCCTTTCTGCGATAAGATACCGCCGTCCGTCAAGTACAAACAAGCGAACCCCCTCACCCTTCCACAATCTCTCGCGGTACTATACAGATAAATTCGACATTATTATTATTTTTCCATGTTACCATACACACCGCCTGCGTGTGACTCGTCTTATATCTTAATACTAAATAAAAATACAAGTATACGTAGTACGTACACGGTTTTTGAAACGCGTATTTTACTATTTATCAAAATAAAAACTAATTCTTGTAGAACAAAATCATGCACAGTTGAGGGACGCAAAAAATATAAATTTCTCAGAACTGTTGAGAAGCGTAGTCAAAAAATATAATTTATTGTTACCACGAAATGAAGTTGTTTACAAACACAACAGTCGTATTTTTTAAATTACTACTTTTTTTTTTAACAGGGTTAGCTTGCTTGGCAACTTCTCGCGCCTATCTTGACACTGGCCACAATTGCGTGGGCGGGAGACGGCAGGAAGTGTGCAGACTCTCGTCACATCAACAACATCCGGCTGCGACTGATACGCCGCTGCTGATAAAAACAGTCTTGATTACACGGCCTGTTTGTTTACTCCCTCTAAGTCGCAATCGTCAGCGAAGTTACCTAACCAAGTTAATGAACAGCTGAACAACCAAGAATACGTCACGTGGCATGATTGTTTCTCCAGTACATATTATCACAAAAAATATATAAATTTTAATATTACGTCACTTCACGAAACAATAGCAAAGGTTCATACACAATAATATAGGACGACAGTACAACACAAAGAAAGAGTGTCTACGTGAAGAATAAGGTACTAACGGCGTGATATGTTGGTCGGAGACGTAGAAGTGTCGGTTGTAGGTCGCGACTGACGTATTACCGGGCCGGAAGCTGCTGGAGGACAGTTTGGCCGGTCTAAGAGCTAAGCGCTGGTTGCACGTGCAGGAAGAGGGCGGGGCCTGCGTCGCGCGGGGGGAGGAGAGAGCGGGAGAGAGAGAGAGGGCGGACACACGTGCATCGGCCTGCCGCAGGACGGTGGGGCCTCGGACCGGGCTGTCGCGCCGTCAGCGGCCGGCGACCTCCGCCCTGCGGCACCGGCACGACCTTCCGACACACGACCACGACACTTCCGCACAGCAGTACTACGACAAAGAGGGGAGATATAGTAGCTTTCCAGACTCACATTTCATCCGCTTGGGGCAGTCCTGTTTCCTCCTGGGCATCGCGCCTCCGACAGACAGCGACAGGACGTCTTCCCGGCGGCTGACGATGGTGGCGGCCGTCGAGACAATCTTGGACACGACGAACACTGCGCTGGCTTCCCGCGCCCCCTCCCCAAACAAAAACTACCCCCAGAACAACTGAACAGATTCGTTCACACGGCAGCGAACCACCTGATTTTCATTACAACGGCCACTCTTTAGAAAGACGAGAAAAGCACACTTCATCCACGGAGACACGCCGTTCGCTGTAAGCACAAGCGCCACGAATACGTCTTCCCACTCCACACACAGCACATGTTCCCGACGTAAAACACTAACAAAATAAATATAAATATGGTATTCAGGTAGCACGTATTGTTCGTTGTTTCGATATACTTTCTTTAATTCCTAGTCACATAATCAGACCACCAGAGGTAACACAGGTTCGGGGCGTGTTCTCGGGACACGCCAGGCGAAGGTAAATCCATTTGCCGAGGGTCTGGTGGGCAGGTGCGGCGAAGACGGTTAGGGAAGTGCTTGGCTTGTCGAGGTGCAGCGGCGACGGAGCGACCCCTCGTCCAGGCGGTCAGGCGCGCTCGACAGCCGCTGACGAACTGACTGACAAGCGGGTCCTGCCACCCCCCCTCCAGCCGCCAGGGAGTCGCTCGGGCGGGCAGACAGACAACCGGCGCAATCACCATCAACTCCGTAGTCCGGCACCAACACATGCGCGCACACACGCGCTCGCACTCACTCACACGCGCCCGCCTTTCCCCTCCTCATTCCCTCCCCTATCCCGCACTTCCCCTACCTATCCCCTCCCTCCGCCTGCGCTACGTGCGCTTGTCAACTCCTCGTCACAAACCTCGAAAATCTAAAACGTCTCTCTGTCGGCGACCGTGGCTACCAAACACTGCCTCAAACCTCATGGGGTCTCTCGCGAGTGACGTCACGACAGGGTGGGCGGGGCTCGAGCCGGCCAGGCCACCTCCCACTGCCATTCAAGCACCGCCCCCGCCGTTCTTGAAACTTGGAACTTGGTACCGAGCGTTGTACGGTTGTTGGAGAAGCAACGTTTCGAGTGTCGTGTGTCAATTGTGATTTACTGTGCTTACAACTCATTTCTACCCTCAGGTGAGTGAACGTTGTCTTTAAAATAGTACTATTGACTTGATTATCCATGTGTGTCAACCTAATACGGTCGCATGTACGTGTATAACGTGTAAATACGTTCGTCGTTCCGCGGAGGTTAGGACGAACAGGCATCCATCTTACACACCATACATTTCGTACCACCCGGCCGGGACGTTCGTTTTAACCAATGATACAGCGAGAATGGAGCAATGTAACGGAGTAATAACGTTTACAGATATAATATACAGGCTATAAGTTAAAGTGGTGCCGTTGAATTATGTAGAAGTAGCTTCTTTGCAACGTAAAGCCAACGTTTCGTCCGTATATTTCCACACTCCCGTGCGCGAGGCTAGCTCCGTTATTTACGGTCGAGGTACGCGCTGCCGCCGCTAGATCACAGCACTTGCTGCCACACCGCGAGGGCGGGGACTGCGGTCCGGGCTGACGGACGGCGCTAGGAGCGCATTGATTGGCGCAAATTCGGATCGCAAGTTTGGCGGCGCGTCCCTCTCCGTCGTTGGCCGGCCGTCTCCCGCGAATGATTTAAAGGTGACAAGAGGCCCGGCGCGCCATCGCGGCGGAGTGTTTTTGGCGCGCAAAACGATTCGGCGTGCGAAACCGCTGTAAAACAATATGTTACAGCGTACCATTCAGAAGCTAGAATAATTTGAAATGTATAACACTCTTCACAAAATGTTTATTTAGACAAGAATTTTTATGTAATAAAAAATAACCTTTTGTAATTTAAGATGTTAAAATGGATCCGAAAATTTATTTTAAAAAAATAATTTTAGTTCTGGTAAATATATTTAAAAAATTCTACTCGAACTTCTGCCCAATTAGTTTGCCAATTAAAATGATTTTATTTATTTTTAATGAGCTCGTTTTTTTTAACATTTTTAAACGGAAATTTTTATAGTCTTAACATTTTAAATAAGAATTTTAACAACTTCTATTTAAGGCTTTGATAACAGATAATATTTATAATGTCTTATTTAAAAAGCAACATGTGAGAGAATTTGTTAAGTCATTACACTCGTCCGTAATTACTGCATGTTGTGCTGAGGAAGGCATTGTTACGTCAGTATTTCAAAGTAAATTGCTGCTACTGTAAACCCCAGCCTCGCTTTACGTCGTGTTGAAATTTTTACTTTCCATTGTTGTGTCTTATTTATGGACGAGTCGAGTCTTCCTTCCTGCTGCATGCATGCTTTTATTCTCTTCCTCCGGCTTTCTTGGTTCCTCTCTTCGCGTTCTTTATTTTACTCGTGTTTTACCGTTTCTCTCTCTAGGAGCACGTAGTCTGAATGTTCTTTGAATTAATTGTATTATCGGGCGGACATTTCTTAAAATAATCGTCGCGTTCTTGTTAGGTTGTAGCCTGATGGACAGTGTTCGTTGTTTGCAGTTTCTCTGCATTATTTTGAAATACACTTGTAATATAGTGATAACATAAACAGCGTGAAAATTAAATTTTTTTAAGTTAGTGTCTCCCCAACAAATAATTGTGAAATATGTTCTACTGCGGAAGTGATTTCATTATGCACAAAACTCCGAAAACATGAAAAATGAATAAAAATATGCATGAATATTTTCCTATTATGTAAGTATACGCATGCGTATTAAATTTTACACTGTCAAAATTCGTGGGAAATATTTTTAGCTCTGTAGCCGTCCTTATTGTTCTTTAATTAAAAAACACAATTTATATGCAAGTTGTGCTACATTATTTTTTGTAATTTAACAATACATTTGTTTGGAAACAAGTTGAAAAGTATTACTTAACTACAGAAATTATTGTAAAATTTACAGCAAATAACAAAGAATTAGGGTATATGAATCCCTAATATGTTTTTTTTTTTTTTGCAGTTACGAATCGTTCATGTTTAATCGCAATCTTTGTCGTCCAAATTTTGCAGTAAATCATTTACTACAAATTTTTTGTAACGCCACAAAGTTTTTTTTACATATAACTAGGTTTATGCAAAACTTGTAAGTTATAATGCTAAAAGGCACCGAAGCCAATTTTATTTCACATGAAAATTCACTCATTTTTGTTGACTTTAAGAAAAAATTTAACTACTCATGAGTTTGGCAACAATATTTTTGTAGTAATCTGACTGAAATATTTTACAAGTTTACAAACTTTTGCTTGTGCGAGTACAAAATTTTACAATGAGAGAAATGTCAACAATATTTTCATAGCGAAAAGCCATTGCATATTGTTGTATAATACTGTATTACGGAATATAGTTTATTAATAATATTTTGTGTCTACACGTGGTAATATAGTTTAGAGTCGCGACATTTTTTAGTGAGGATTACGACGTAAAACTTCCTAGAAGTAGGCCTACATGCAGGATGTTGGAGAAAATTAAAAATAATAGTAACAAAATAAATGTAGGCCTATGTACTATGTTGTGCTAACAGTGCTGTTTTAAACTACACGGGTTGCGTATTAGATTTTTTTTTTTTTTTACATATTCTCAGAATTTTTATTTACACGTTGAAATATTGTTATAAGAGTTTGGTTTTACTTATTCACTGTCGATAGACGATGAATTTACAAAACAACGACGAAAGTCCATACCTGTATGCTAATATGTATTCGTTCCTATTTATCCAAACCTGTTGACATGCAATTTAAAATTAAATCCTTATTTTCTGCGTGAGAGTGTTAAGTCTTCTAGTACAGTACCATATAAGGGTCGTTGACGCTTTCTCAACTCCTTGCTGAGATAAGGCTAGTTTAGGAACGAAATATTTTATGTTACGTTGGGGTCGATTTTTTTTTCTTGTTGTGCAATAATTCTATTTACCTTAATATATGTTACTTTAATTACCGTCGAATATTTCCCCATGTCAATAAAATAATAATATAAATCTGTTTTATGTAAATTTAACGTATCTTGACCGTTTCTGGACACTTTCTATTAAACATACTGTAGTTTCAGCCACAATACGAGACAACATTTACTGTTCATACTGAGGAATGTATCCAATGTTCGTTTTAAAACAAAAATAACGTTCACTGAGATTGCATAAAACATGTAGGCCTAATTTAAGACACACAAAAACGACGTTCAATCAGAACTGTCAAAATTTACTGAAGTTACGAGAAACAAGGTAGTAGGCTATAATTTACCCCTTTTATTTAAGTGCTGTTTGCTTCCCTGTGTACAGGATAGGTACTTCCTGTAATAATTATTTCTCGGGTAAGTCTTCGTATACAAAGTAAAAAATTCATAACTTCACTAGAAAATAAAGCCATTATAAATCCCGTTACTGAAATGATAACTTTTTGAGGATTACAAAAGTGATTTTAAAATCTATGCAAACGCTTACTAAGCAGACTTGCGAAATATAGCCTAAGATTTATATTTACAATTTTGCAAATGTCATTCTCGAATTGTTTTTGACATTGCTGAGCAGTTATCATGAAATAATTTGGTTCTGTGAGAAACAACGCCTGTATTGTCACTGTAAAAAAATTTCCTCAAACGTTTAGGAAGTTATTATCCCAGATGTAGTATGGGACAGTTACCATACTTCCGTCTTGTAAATATGGAAACGTTTACAATTGTTACAATACAAGTCTGGTAACTTTAGTATTCATTTGACTGTTTTATAATTAGGTTTAGGAATGCTACCATAGATGTCTGGGAAACTATTCTACCATACCTACTTTCTTAGCGCTACTATACGCACGTCTGGTAAATTTACTAACTATTTTTTAGTGTGTATGGTAAACCTACACAGATATTAAAATTATAGCTTTAGCCTTTATTTTTCCACCATTGCTGAGATTCGAATGCGTATCCTTCACATTTGTAGATATATACCTGTAACACATTACCGCCGAATAAAAGTTTCGCATTCAAGAAGATTGTTAGAATTTCTTTTTAATTGATGATAAAATAATATGTCTCCTATACATCCCTGCAAAATATCCTTCTTAATCGCACAAGACTATCGTCTATCGTCAAGGAGGAGGATTCAAATTTTGTTTTATATTTAAACGTTTAGGCTTACTATTAGTTTTCGTGTAATTGTTAATTGTACATTAACCTGTTTAAGTAAAATACTTAAGTCATATCTGTGACTTTGATTTTGAAAAAATCGTGGTAGCGAACAACATGTATTTTTAGGCTACTAGGTGAGAGACTATTATTATCATATTTTCACAAATTATTTCGGGAATAATTCCTGTGCAGTTTTACAGTAATTTCTCCAGTGCATCGGATCTAATTGCTAAAGTTCTTCATGAAGCGCAGTTAGTGACAGTGACAACGGCTTAAAGCAGTTTTAGCAAGAAAACGTATTATTTTATATTTATTCCGTTTTAGTTGTAGATAGCCTTTGATGACTGTTTCGTCATTAAAAAAATAATTAAGTAAAATAGTTAACGCGTAATGATGTGTCAAAATCAAAATACTACTTTTTTACTTATCTTACAGATGTAGAGACATGTTAATTTTATTGTTGATGATTCACATAAAAATATGCCGTGAAATTGGCCTACTTAATTACAACTCAAAAATCACGCGTTCAAATTTTTTTAATTTTTTATTTCTTAATTTATGGAAGAAAATACATTTTTCTTCGAAATTATTTTTTAATGGGATATCATTTCCAGGAGTAGTATTTATCAGAGCTGTCATCCAGTATGATTATGGCATATTTATCAGTGTTAATTATCTTGTTATACATAGAAAGTTTTTATAATGGGTCGCTCATTAATTACGGGCTGGCTTATGTAGCGATTAGTTGCATTCTAGCTTTGTACGTTATTTAATTACTTTGCGTAGTCTTCTGCCTAAACTTGGGATTTTCCCATTTAACACATATTCTTAATGCATTAAAATTCACTTTTTACTATACTGCTCGCAATACTAAAGTAGGCCTATTAGGCGGCATTTCAATGTAAAACTAACATTGCGTCTAATAGTTGTAATTTCATTTATGTTATCATCTTATTTTTGCACTGTTGCGTAAGGTAAGGCAGCTTACAAAAATCCGTTAATAAAATCAAAACTAATATAAATCACTAACATTTTGATTTAGACATGTTACTCTGCGTAAGCCAACACATTGTTTTGCTGCTAGTTTTTTTATGACAGTCCTGATTGTTGTAGTAACAATCAAAATACTGCCGAGGTTCTGCTGATAACAATTTGTTTTGTTAGAGGAAAAGTTATGAAACCAAGTACAACTGTTATGTCTAGAATTCGCATTATTAGGCTGTCTCATAGAAAAAAAGTTTTGTAATGGCTGCAAATATATTGTGTCAGTATAGACCCTAGCAAATAATTGTGTTCTGAACACCGAATGTTTTACAGTGTCCACAAAACCTTTTTGTTGGTAAGTTTATTTATTAATTTGTTATCACTAACAAACAGCTTTTTGGTGTTCACCACAAAAATGGTTGCTGTATACAGGGACTAAACTGACATAATATTTTGTAGCCACTACAGATCTGTTTTTTCAGTGATGTTTAAAAGTGTGGGCGATAAGCTGACGTCTCTATGTTACAGTTCTGTTTCTCGTACAACAGTGTTTTTTTTCTCAGTGTTTAGTTTCTTCTACTATTTATTATTATGTATTATTTTAGATTTTTGCTAATGTCACAAAAATTGGGCATTTCCTGATACAATGCAGCAGAAACTCAATATTTTTCACAAACTTAGCTTTAGGAATATATATGAAATTTTACTTTAATATTAGTTATACAGAAAATTATTTTTAAATATATTACTATTGGACTTACTCAAAGCCATGTTATCGTACTTTTATTCGATTAGGCTTGGCGGCCGGAATCACAATAACTGAATAAAATTGTTTCGAAGCAATTTTATTCCGAAAAATTGCAAAGAACGCTGTCTTTGAACGAAAGTTTAATATCTGTGAAATTATTGTCTTAAAAATCTTTGCATTGGAATCACAGTGTAGATAAATTTTGTAAATGATTGATATTGTGAATTTTTATAACACACACACATATTAATAAAAATCACTATAAAATGTTTTAGGGCATGTCGCATAGATCCAATAAATATGTGGTAGCATAATCTCTGTTACCATTTACGGAACTTAATTTTTCACTGATTGCTGTGATGGTACAGATTGACCTGGAAAGTGATGGCCTCTTTATATGGCACGTTTTAGAAATCTACTGTTACCTCTTAGAAGCATTAATAAATGTATAGGTGTATCGAGAATGTGATTGTAGTTAATATAAAGTATTCACTTAATACTTTACTGTCTCGTAAGGTCCCTGCCTTCTTGATTTATTATTTTTCTCTGACTGATAACACAGTGTTTGTTTTACATGTCGTTGGCCTACAGGCATAAAGATTTTGCCTAGTAAATTTTACTGAAATAATTTCTGTATTCCACTTGTTGCTGTCAACATTTCTGTAGTCGCCCGCATAAAATAAATATTAATTTTCGTACATGTGGTTAGCTGCCTCTTAGTGGAAGTGCAGCTGTGAAAATTACGTAACGTTTGAATGTGTATTGTCTGTGCCATATGGCTTGCGTAAAATTTCAGAAAATACTCTCGATCGAATATTATGTGTGGTAGGAAATTGTTTGGTCACGATGAAATTGATAAATATTAATGTGCTTTTTTGGGCTATTTTGTGAAGAAATAGATAACTGCTGTCGACTGTTTAATGAATTAAATTTGTTACATCCGGACAAATTTGGACATTTCTTCGTTTTCTTCGTTGAACACGACATTTTGAGTGAAACTAAGTTCGCCTTATTTGGTCCAGATAACTCCGGTAGGCTATACAGTATTAAAACTGTTGCAACGTTTATACAGATTTTAACTCACCGACATTTTGGTAATGAGAATGAATAATTTTTTGTGTAAATGAACACCCGACAATTTTTTTTTCTGGTACGATTGTTTTAATTTGACATATTTATTGTGTCCTGAGATGTACGCCAGTCGGGATCCGAATTATTTGCTGGGTGAATTGTTTAGCACGCACTTGCAGTGCGTGGTGTCATTTGTAGAGCAGATTTCAATCGAGGGAGCAGTCTTGGGACGTGATTCTCTTCCATGTGAGTTGGTGTTTCACAGAAAAAAATGTTTTGTGGGTACCACAAAATCATTTTGCTAACCCCAGTAAGATATTGTGGTTACCACAAAATTATTTTGCTAACCCCAGTAAAAGATTGTGGTTACCACAAAATCATTTTGCTAACCCCAGTAAAATATTGTGGCTACCTCAAAATCATTTTGCTAACCCCAGTAAAATATTGTGGTTACCACAAAATAATTTTGCTAACCCCAGTAAAATATTGTGGCTACCACAAAATAATTTTGCTAACCCCAGTAAAATATTGTGGTTACCACAAAATCATTTTGCTAACCCCAGTAAAATATTGTGGTTACCACAAAATAATTTTGCTAACCCCAGTAAAATATTGTGGTTACCACAAAATCATTTTGCTAACCCCAGTAAAATATTGTGGCTACCACAAAATAATTTTGCTAACCCCAGTAAAATATTGTGGTTACCACAAAATAATTTTGCTAACCCCAGTAAAATATTGTGGTTACCACAAAATAATTTTGCTAACCCCAGTAAAATATTGTGGTTACCACAAAATAATTTTGCTAACCCCAG
>PNEQ01028884.1:0-12869 GCA_003012365.1 Medauroidea extradentata | reverse complement strand
ACGGAAGTGACCCGATTTAAGAGCCCAACACCTTTAAAATAAAATTTATTTCTTTTCTCCGACTTATCTACCCTTGCTTTTTTATTCCTAGTGTAAAGTTGTTTTGTTGAATTCTTCTCTTTGGGTTCTTTAATTCACTTAATAACTGCTGGCAATTTCTCTATATACACAAAGTAACAAAGTAATTGAGATGTTACATTATTTTATTTATTTTCAAACATATTTTGTCAATCTCTTGTAGATTAAAATTACCTTGGGATGCAGAAGTTGTCAAGTACAAAGATAACTGGCTAGGTCCCCATAAAAAACAAGAAAAATACAATTACTAATTACAATGTTCATTACAACAATTATTGACACATAAAACATCAAAGTGACATAAATCGGACTGTACTTAAACTTTTATAAATCAACAAATAGCAAGTAATAGACACCATTAGTTCTGTTGTGACGTCACACGGGAGCACTGGTTCCAATCAAATGTTTGTTTTGAAAGATTAGCATTGAAATATAAATGTAGGTATTAGTTACAAGTTGACTTAATTCATTCTTTTTGTAATTCCTTATCTTTGAATTGCAAATAAATTGTACTATTCAAACGAGAACAACACGTATAGGTTAAGTCACCTCGTCACTACTTACACATAAATAACTCTGAGTATGCTGCAATTTTATCTGTTAAGCTATGTTCGTAAATTCTATGATATTACTTATTTCGAAAAACAACCGAATTTACACAATTTTTCTTAGGGATGTAAAATTAGATAATTGTTTAACGTATGCCAAGAATATATCTATTTGGAACCAGCATCGTCGTATGACGTCACACTAATGGTGTCCATTAAGGAAAGTCTTAAATAAGCATAGAACAAAGAGGGGTGCATAATCAAGGTACACAGTAAACGTTAACATTTATATATACTACATAACTGAACACAAGTAATACAGTTTAAGTATTATTTAACTATGCTTATATATTTTTGTCATTGTCATTTATGCTTAGCTCAATTACAGACAGTCATTTATTGTAAATTATGATTACTGCACAACTGGAACGTTTTGGGGGAGATTCTGGTCTTTGTGTTGTGAGAATGTAGCTCTTGGTTTGTTATTAAATATTCTTTTTATTTCAAGCCTAATATAATGTCAAATAATACAATTACATTCACTGATCAAGGACAAAATTCCTCAATATTTGAAATGAGGGTTACAAAAATGTGTGAGCTTTACTTTTCTGCAGGAGTACAACTTTTTTTATCAATTAAATTGACCCAACGCATGACTCACTAAAGAATGACAGTAACTATAACACATAATTTTATATGCGTTTCAGTTAACCAAGACATGTGTGCGTTTTAGGACAATGCAAGCTAAAACTTGTTTCGAATTTAACTAATTTATATGCTTATTTTATTTTTATAAATACCTAAGAATTTATTGCTAGCGACTTGCTTAATAGGAATACTACTGTAAAATAATACCAAATTTAGACAGGGTTTAGTAGTTTGAAAACATATCATCTCAGTTTCATTTAAGTTAAGTGGTAGACGCAGCGTTCACTTTACAGTTAAGTGATCGACATACATTTTGAATCGAGACTTTTGAAAAATACACACAAGGTAGTTGAAATTAAATCTAGATTTAAGATGAGATTTCGTAATAACTGCAACTATGTTGGATTGTGTCGGTGGTACCAGAGTTTGTAATGTGTTTTAGGGATTATATGACAATTTCTACACAATATAACAGCGTTTCTAAGCTTTTAAAATGTTAACTGAATCTGTATCATTAAATGTTTATTTCAAAGAGCTTTTACTGGTTTTTAGTATAAAAAAAAACTCTTTTTTTTTTACCACATCTCAATATATTTTTATAATTTGATTTGTGGAATGTATGCAGAAAAATTAGGTAGTATGGGTACATATAAAGTACAATTACAATAAATCTCCTCCCGAAATTAAATAAATCCTTATTAAAATTTAATAAAAATTCAAAATAAAACAGCCACGCGATACTTTGTCTTGTTACACTTACTGCTGAGGATGGGTCGGTACTTATAGTGGCTATATTTCGTCCTATTACATTATTTAGTGTTATTGTATGGACTGTTTGGCCCTCCTTGTATTCAACTGAGAGAAACCATTGTTTGTTACACAGACAGTGGCTACAATCTGACTATAAAAGTGAGGGACATGTGTTGTATTCTACACAGCTAGTTTTGTGTTGTATTGTATTAGCTTGAGATTAATGGGAAACAAAGGTATATTATGCTAACATATGTGTTGTACTCCTATCTACTTCGTTTGAAACAAAAACTGAGGATTTTAAATACGTGGTTGATTTACGCAAAGGGATAGAAAAAGTGAACATGAGGATTTCCTTACTTCTGTGAATTAATCTGTGTTAGTACATAATTATGAAACAACTGCAACAATTTTAGACGATGAAGTATCACCTGCTATGGCAGACACAGCATTTGCTAAATAATCTTCAACGAGCGAAGACCCACATGAAATATCACTGACAGTGACGGGAAAGCACCAGCCAGTATCATGGAACGAAAACATGAAGAATACAAAGTTAAATCCCTGATTCATTGCAAAGCACCACTGAGAATGAAGAAAATTACGTTAAATAAATATAATGTGTTTTTGGGACAAATGTCACCTGCACAGTTGTTCTAAAATGTCACAAGACACATCGATACATGTCAATAAATCTTTCTGGAAAATGAGGAGACCATGAACAACAACGGAATCTCGTAGGGAATAATTCTCGTAAAGTCAAACTACTACATTGATATTTGAAGGAAGGCAATGGAAGAGGGTAACACATTGCATACTATTTTTTACTTAATGATAACTACAACTAAGACTTGCAAGCAATTTTTTGTAAAAACTCTGTAAATAGAGCACCAATTCGTAAGACATTTCATCGCTTTAATATCAAACGAAACTATACTATTATTAATTAGACCAATTTTGATGTTGGAAGAAGGTAAAATTGTGATATTTTTTTACTGAGTCAACGGTATAATGCTCTCGTGTTTTAGCGTTTATCCGAGGAAACGGTGAAACTTACATGTGCTTCGATCTGCCAATGCTGGCAGACGAAATATGAACCAGGCTATTGGGCCCGGGTACTTCTGTGTTATTCATATACTTAATATACTACTAATCTCAAACGAGTAATTAATGTCTGCTCATTATCAGAATGAAGGAAAGTCTATGCATTATACACTAAAAAAAAAAGGAAGAAGTTCTTGAAATCTGGTTTCATCTACACTTAACAATGCAAAGGATACAATTTATTGAAATAGTAAAAACTATTTTTTTGATAATGTAACATTATAAACAGGTTTAGGAAATAGGATGCCAAATATTCGTAGAAGTTAGCGATATGAATGGGCATCAGTTACAATGCTAATAAGAATGTTTTGAAAATAACTGAATGTTACTGGGGCAGGGAAATATTCTCCCAACATACTGATCTACAAAGCAAACTACAAATAAATCTATTTGTATACGATATTCGTAATGACAACTGGGTAACCGCCTTGGTGTGCCAGTTCTGTTTCAGGTCTATAATAATGCTCTGCAACTACCCCCAGGCATGGTTAAAATTCTTCTGGACGTTTTATGCAGATGTAATACCAAGTATTCGTTATTCTTTCTTCAATAAATTACAAACGTAGGATGACAAATATCGAGGTAGTAGCACGATATTAAGATTATAGTGTCTTTCAAGAGTTTTAAAACTGCGTGTTATCAATATTGATGAAAACTATTCGTGATTGTTTTTCAGAAATATTAACGTATTTTGATGTTTTATCATTAAATTGTGAAATAATGTGACAACGAATAATCACCTATTTATTTGTTCGAATCACAGGCAAATAAGTGTGATTTTTAATGAAATAAATTAATTAAAATCGCTTATTAATGTAAACTATACAGCTGCCAGTCTCCTGGAGTTGCTCAGCGTGTACACATGTCTGGAGTCTGGAGCCTGGAGCCTGGAGTCTGGAGACTGGAGACAGGAACACATCTCACATCTCGACACGTCGCATTTGTTGTTGTAGCCTGTGTTGTGTGTGTTGTGTGACCCGTCTTCCCACACACTACAGTCTCTTGTTCTTTGTGAAGTCTTCTCTGTCCTGGTCATTTTGAGACCATTTTTCATACACCTTCTAATGTTGTTTCGTTGGTCTTCTTTTGATCTTTTTGCCGTCTTTCTTGATACATCGACTGTATCCCATTCGGTAGTTAATTTGTGTTGTTGTTCTTTGTTTACTGGTTTTAGCGTTGTCTTTCTTGTTACGACGAACTTACATTCCGGAATGGTATATGTTTGTTGATAATACTGGCTTTTCTCTTTTTCCTTTTTTGTTTTGTTGTAGTGGTAATCTGAAACTTGGCAGCATACACACCCAGTGGTGTACTTACAACAATTTTATGCTTAAAAAGATACCAACTACAGGATTCGTTCAAATATGTGTAACACGTAACACAATGTTACCCCATGACCTTCACATTTAAACAATATGACCTTACAGTGACAAATAAGGATGTTCTATGTTCAGTTAATGCGCTCCTGCTCCGATGGTTCTCATAGTTTTGTATACTAATGCCTTCATAGTATGGGATAGTGTCAGTCAGTTCACTTAACGTCTAATTATCCTTACATTATACATCCTGCCCTCTGGTGTAATTACATGATTGACTTGTCGGTATTGTATTATTGCGAGTATCATGAACTGAATCCATGTTTCCATCCAGTGGAACTGTGGAACTAACTTAAGCTGAAACAACGTTATTCTGCAGATTCTTTGAAGTAAAATTAAATAGCTTTTTATTCGATACAACCATTTTATACTACTTCAGTATCGTATCTGTAATATCAAAATTAATGTTATTTTTTTCACCTTACGTGCTTTCTTAAACCATTTATCAGATAGTGAGTTGTACATTCGCTTGAGAAGTTTCTGGAAAATAGTGTTGGGAAAGAGGAAGGGGGGAGAGCAAAACATGGCACAGTGACAGAACGGGGCACCCAAACATTACGTGAGGAATTTTCATTTTCGAGATGTTTCTAAAATGATTATTAATAGATCTTAACATAATTTTGCACTTTACAGCATTATTCGAAAGCACTCTGTTTCAGTAATATTATCACATTAAATTTAAATCCCCGCGGACGAATTTGCGGGTACCAGCTAGTATTTAAACACGTGGTTGCGTTTACAGAAATGAAATTATTCGTTGAATGTTTCATTCAGAATTGTTTAAGTAAAGAAACATTGCACACACAAATTCAGCAGAAATTATGTTTATTGGAAACACTTAGTTAAGTGTGTTGTAAACATACAATACTAAAAATAATGTCATATAAGTGGTTTAAGTATTAGTTTCTATAGAACAGTTTGTTAAGTGTAAATAATTGTAACAGTTTGGGTCTATGAGGTGATGAGTACTTGAGCTGTTTCCCTGTGGCCTCCAGAAACGCACTAAGACATATATGTTCAAACAATAAACAATACACAGTGCAACACCCAATATTTGATATGGAGATTTAAATTTTATTTATTGGCATCAATTGCTGTGAAAAACAGTGAAAGCTTAGCCATAGTTTTTCTTAACTCATGGTAAGAAAATGGTAGTCTTACTGTTTGATCTTGTCATTCCCTCCATTATATTTTCGTTAATGCACAATATTAAAAGAGAGATGGCGATTATAGTTGGTTTTTGAATAACACATATGTAGCCTGTATTGACGAATGTTTTTTTGTGTGAATACAATTCAAATTTTAAGATATTTAACACTGAATTTTTTACGTTAAATTCACGTCGATATTTAGTGAATAAAATATTTTTGAAATCAAAATATTCTTTTCAATTTACTTTAAATCACTGTTACACCTTATTCAAAAGTAAGATGTTGGTTGAATCTATATTTACTATTGGTACATGAAGTAAATTCAGTCAGTTCAAACAATCTGGCAAACAAAACAATTTCAATGAGGTGCATACATTGGAAATTATTTTTTGGTTATAGCTTAAAATTTATTACTTGCAATTCAACCACAGATTCATCCAACATTCAGCAATTTGTTACTTCAGGTATGATTGACGCCTGGAAGGTATGCACTCGAAACGTGTGCTTAGTAGATGTGTTAGTTGCGTTGCATAAACCTCAGGGATAAACACTGGCTCAGTCGACGAGGTTGTGCGTTTTAGTATCGAGTCTTGTTAACTGTTCTACAACGGTCTGTAAAAGTATTCAGTTAGTATTAGAACATTATTATTTGACGCTAAAATTGTGATCATTGAATTGGTTGTATCCTGAATCTTGTACTCTAGATCTGTTATACGAGAATTTCGTAATTTTCACAATTTTATATCTTCATTTAAAATTTGTTTCAAGTGTTTTCTATGGGATTAAGGTGTTTGCCTGTCTATGACACCGAGATGTGTACAGAGCTTCTGTCGTTGCAAGATTATTCTAAAACTACTCAACACGCAAAGTGCTCTCAGCTTAACAATAACATTGATAGTGCTTTACACGCGTATATACACATTCCAGGTTCAACACTGATCAGTTAAACATATGGCGAAAATGTGTGTTAAAGTGTGTATATGAAAATCTTGGTACAGAATCTTTTAGAAGGCCTAGGCGGGTACAAACCCCGCCTATCTTTAACATTAGGTCATACAATGATAAAAGCACCGCTGAACGTCTCATAGAGGAGAAGACTACACAACAGTTCAACAACTTACCACATAGAGGCTAGTGTGTGGCGTGGTGTGTGTGCTATGTCGCCCTTATCGCTTCCACACATCTAAACCTGGAACACGCATAGTACGTCCACGAAGACAGCCTACTTAAACGTTAATTTACTTTGCAGGGGAGGAGAATAATTTATTAATAATATATTGTACACATGCGCCAATTTATGAAAGGTTCTGAAAGATTTTACTATTGTTTTTCTTATGATGCAATACATTTAAATATACTAAAGCTTCAGCTTTCACTACCAAAATAAATATACTATAATAAAGTAAATTTTTGACAACGTTAATATTTTCACGTTGGCATAATTTTCTCAATCGTCAGTACATGCACTTCTGTAGGGTAGTTTAGCAACGTCATTAGAGGCGCAGCACGTTGCTCAAGGGATAATATACAGAATGTTGAAGCTACCATGGCCTGTACAAAGAACAGGGGCTAATCCAACTCTGTGTCCAAGGGGTCATGCCTTATAAAGTTGACATACGCACACACCAAATTAAAAAAAAAAAAGAGGTTCCAGGGCCTTTTACTGGAAAAACTTGACATTTTTTTGCAGAATGTCCCAATATTGAAGACTTTTCACAACTAAAACAAATTTAATATACTACTTAAAGAAATTTTAGTGTTTTGAGGGATAAGATATGGCTTAAATATGAAAATCTGTGGCTGATATACAAAACTTAGATACATTTTTAAGCGTCTACTTCCCCATGCGTTTGTAACTGTTTTTGTACTTGAAACACATGCATTCATTTTACTGAATAACAAACTAGATTGCATAAAATAGTTTGGCATATGGAGACTAGAAAGATAATACTTAATATTGTGGAATCAATTTATACCAATTTTAGAAATCACCGTTACATGCATTGTTGCAACATAGGATCCATGAAGCCATGAATGTGTTGTTAATGTTGTGTTGTCGTTTATAAAATTTTAGGAAAAGTAATATTTTTATAAAAATTATAAAAATGTACTTGGAATTTATTTGGTTAACTATTTTTGGAACAGTCTCGGGTTCGGCCATGATTTTTATAAACCGCCCCCCCCCCTCTCTTGCCATCTTCTGGATCTGCCAGTGATTGAGAAACAATAACAGCATCCACTCTCTGCGATTTCGAAAAAAAAAAAAAAAAAACGGTACTGAAGAACGCTGACTGATAATCAGACTAACTCCTAAAGCTTTTCGAATTGTTATTTAATAAAGAAGGTCAGCTTTAATGTGTGAATTATATGACTAGTATAAGCACTCAGAAAAAACTTGGGATTGATTGCTGCACCAACAATCATGACTGAAGTTTCCCGAGGTTTTCATAAATCATACCAGGTGATAGCAGGGATGGTGTGATTCTGAACAATTAATGCAATGAAGGTGAATGCCAAAATAAACAAATATTGTCGACGTGCAACAGCGTGAGCTTATGTTAAGTCTCAGATAACTCTGCTTATAACAATAACAAATAACCACTAA
This sequence comes from Medauroidea extradentata, assembly GCA_003012365.1. Taxonomy (NCBI): domain Eukaryota; kingdom Metazoa; phylum Arthropoda; class Insecta; order Phasmatodea; family Phasmatidae; genus Medauroidea; species Medauroidea extradentata. The sequence goes on along the minus strand of PNEQ01028884.1, from coordinate 4,609 downwards.
CAACAATAAACGGAAAACAAATATAGAAAGCAGAATTAACTGTTGATAAATATTGTTTGAAAACAGGTACGTTTGGCTTCAAATGAGATATTTTGTTAATTGCTGCTTGGGTTTATTACCTTCATTTAATCATTATTTTTTATATATATTTTCAGAGATCTGTCCATATTTTCTTGTAACGGGCAAGGTTGTAAACAATACAATACATCATACATACAGCTACCTGGGATTGTTCCTCGCCTTTGAACATGGCCGAACTCCTCCGCCTTTCCAGTGTATTTGAAGAAATAATCCCGTCTCTAGCGACTGCGCTTCTGAAGAGACATAATTCCATTCTCACATATAAGTCTTTCTGAAAATTTCAGTTAGACCTCTCTATATTAAACCTTTATTGTAAAAAAATTTCACAACGAAAAATTTTATGTCACAAAACAAAATTTGTTTAATTGTAAGTCACTGCAAAGTATATTTGCCGCAAATAAAGATTTTGTTTAACGTACGGTTAACAAAACTATTGTGTTTTATATTAAAATAGTTCATTGTTATTTTTTGGTAGGGTTAGTTGTATTTTTTAAAAAAAACTTTATGTTGAAAAATTTCCACAAAAATGACATTTATAATTTACACTTGTAAGAAAATGTTGTTCGCTACAAAGCTGTTTTGTGCTGGCTCGTATTAAAACCAACTTTGTGCTGCGGCTAGGACAGTATTTTTAGAGCGGAATATAATATTAAGAACTGAAGAAAATTATCTCTATGCATAGCCCTAGTATGTTTTCCAGTTCCTTGATATCTGCCCACCACGTGATATTACTCACACAGTTGTGTGAACAATACACGCAATGTATCTATTTCACGTATCACAAAATGTGCATCAGATGCCAAATAAAATAGTAGTTTCATAATTTTTGTTGACATATTTTAAATATCGGTGCCAACTTAGCTTGCAACCACGCAATTTATTTCCTCTCGATGCATCTATTGCAGAGTTAACTGTTTCTAACAGCAACTATTATACATAAACATTATTGTATAATAATAACGACACAACATGAAACTTTGTCAGTATTTCATTTTAAAGCATGTTCGTGGATTTTAAGATTCCGTTCTCAAAAGTGAAGATAATGCAGACAACGGCTGTGCAAGCCTGCGATACATATGTTAATTTTAATGTTTACTATTTACAATATTTAGATACATTTATGCTTCATAAAATAAAACTGTTTCTTAAAATATTTGCTGCCACGTATTTTGCTAATTATATTTTTTAAAAATTTAAATGGAAACGAATGGTTGATATTAAGCCAGAAAAATTAAATTTAAAAATAATATATGTAAAAATAAAACTATTTTTTGTACAATTATCTTGGACTTTGACATATCTGTTGCATTTAAGGATTTAGAAATAATATTCGCAGAAACCGCATAAATAAATTACCGTGGTCCTAAGAAATGTTATGTATATAATTTTTGTTTGAAAGATGTTTCAAGCTGACCAACTGAGGACTGTTAGTTATAATTTAATTCCTAGTTGTAAGTGTATGACTGCAAGCCTATATAGTTATTGTTAATGCGTGTATGCAGCATGGTCGTAGCACGCCGTGTGTGTGACGCCAGTAGACGTGGCAGCATCTAGGCTTGGCAGTGCGCGCAGAGTATCGAGGACATAGTATAACGGGCTGGGAGAGAAGCCCTGTGATTGGTGCAGCAGGAGCCCCCTCCTCCTACTACTGGAGGCTGCTGGTAGATTGTAGGTCAGCGGGTGAGTGCCCTGTCATGGCCAAGGAGAGCCACATTCTCTCACCTGTACAGGAGAAAACAAGCTCTTCTCTTCTCTTCTCCAACATCACGTTTCTCTTCCCACGAGTCAACACGCACACTTCCAGCTCTGGCCCACTTATCACGTCCTACAAGCCGCACTCACAACATACTTAACACACGCGCGTGTTATGTTTATGATATTGGATTCAGAACACTATACAATATAGGCATGTTAGTTCAAAGAGTAAGTTGTAAATTATGGCACAGTAACAGTTAAATATAAACAAATAAAATAAAAAAACCTTATAAATTAAATGACACCAAAAGAAAGAAATATTTTAAAATATTACTAAAATTTAATGAAGTTTTAAGTTTTTTCGTCAAATAAAATCTGGATTCACAACCATCACTTAGCGTACGTACGTAATATGCTGAAAGTTGACGAACCCAGCCACGTACGTACGCGTCCTAGTTGATATGTAAATGCTCGCGTGTACTCCCAGTGTTTCTATTTTGACACGTACGTACGTTAAGTCTCGGTTCTGGAAGCATCTTAGTACATGTCAGTGCTCTCCGTACTGTGTTAATTTAAATACTGCGACAATCTACATTACATAAATTGGATCATGTTTCAGGCAGTGACAAATTATAAAGTAATGCTCCTTACATATTCCGGAGCGGATATTTCTTGTCCAGTACAGCCAGAACCATTTGTGTAGTCACACGCAGGGAAAAAAACGTTCCTCCTTGTCAATATTATTTTTACACAAAAAACAGTGAAATAAACAAACCTTTAAAAGCCTCAGAAATCAATTTCATACTAAGTCATGTGAGAAAATATGTCTCTACAAAAATGTTTAAATCCAGAATGCTTGCACATATATACTTTAAGGAAAAAAATTTACATCCACTTGGGTTAATACATTTTGTATTAATTGTTGTTTCTTATTTCTTAATGAACGTTTGGTTTCAATACGATGCATAAAATGACATGATAGATCAAGTATAACGTTTATGCTAGTTTTATTAATTTTGCTGTGGGATTATGGCAGCTGTACTGGAAATATTCCGTTACGAAATACAAACTAACAAAGCGAAATTATTTCATTAATGTTGGATTTAAAAACTTTTAGTAAGTCGTATTTTATACTCCGTCTTGGCTAAAAATACAAGTCAGTACATAACAAAACTTACACCAACATTTGTGATAATGTAAGACATCAGTAGATGTTGCACTCTCCCTAGAAAGGTTGTGTGTTTGTGAGGCAGAATACTGCTGGCCTTCCTTCATGTTATACGACATTTCCTAAGGTGACATTTCCTAAATGTTTTCTTGTGCTCGGTGTGCTGCATATAACGCAGGCGCTACTGTTCCATGCCAGAGAATATAGCGTATGACAGAAGATTACTGGATTTCATCATGTTATTATGGTTTATCTGCAAAAGATGAATATTTACATTTAGAACAATTTAAAATGTTTGACTGTTATAATACAATTTCCTTATTGCGCGTAGGTAACGCTAGCAATAAAGAATATGAAAACATACTTTTTTTTATATATTTACGCTATGTTCTAAAAATGTTTTGTACTTATTCCTTGTCTTGAAATCTTTAATAATTGTTACATAACAACACCGGACGAGATGGAGCAGTTGTAAGAATATGATTTTCGTATTCGGTACGATGCGGGTTTGAGTCCAGCCCCGGATATCCGGTTTCCGTGGCTTCCCAATCTCGTTTCAGGGAAATGGGTGTGTTATTTATTACAGCCACAGCCTATTATCTTCTTGTTTATGATCATCCGAGGTATTAGTTATGCCTTTTATAACCTCGAAGTAATGCTTACACTCGTTACGGTAATATTAACACTGTGATAAAATTTTGAAAATAATTTTTTACATGCGTAATCTAAAGATGCTAAATGAAAAATTAGTATTTGTTTTTTTTCAGTTACGAGCGGAGTTGTGAGACTATATTTGCCTAATATAGTCTTATGTTGGTAGACACTGGGCGGTACTGAACACACAAGAGAACAGTATTGACTCAGTTTTATAACCTGGGAGGCTTACGTGGGGCATATGTTTACATTCGCATTAGGATCGTAGTTACCGACAACTGTACAACACATACACTCACTTCTACTGTAGACAACTTGGCAATTCAGACATACAGGGATCCTTCTATTAATAAATATGACATGATTCTAGAGCATACTCTTGTGAATGTCTTATATTGGCAATTAGGTCATAAAGCATTCTCACACAAAGAACAGTGTGCTATCTCGCTATGTGAAGTGTCGCATGATCAAGATCTACAGTTAATTAAGGGGATTCATGTCTGCCATCTTGGATTCATACATTTCTCTCAACAACTTCTGTGTTACTGAATACATCCACAATCCTTCGACACGGCACGCCATGTTTGGATACATGATGTGCGCATTTTATCAAATTGTTTCAACCTTAACATTCTTATAATTTTGTAACTGGAAACCGCTAGCAAAATAAACAGGAATTTTTTTTTTCACACGATGGACCATAAAGTAACAAATAGGAAAGCCACACGCTACATAAAATAAACTTAGTGTTTTCTCAGCAGCATTCACGGCCTAAAGATAAACGTCAACACATTCGAGCTGTTAGTAACCATTCACCAAATATATATGTCCTCATTTCGGGGACATCATGTCTTAGTAAACAACAATTTAAACAGTGTTTTAAAGGAAATTAACTATTAGGCTATATTTTAAGACAAAACAGCCACCTCCGTGTGTTTATGTATATATATATATATATATATATATATATATATATATATATATATATATATATATATATATATATATATA
>PNEQ01028883.1:0-12870 GCA_003012365.1 Medauroidea extradentata | reverse complement strand
GCTGTACATCTGGACTTCACCGCCTGGTTGCTGTACATCTGGACTTCACCGCCTGGTTGCTGTACATCTGGGCTTCACCGCCTGGTTGCTGTACATCTGGACTTCACCGCCTGGTTGCTGTACATCTGGACTTCACCACCTGGTTGCTAGGTTGATTAAAATCTTTGTCTTAGCAATGCTAGCTTGCGCTGTGATTTAAGGCCATTAATTGAGTCACTGTGAGCACTTTGTTTCTCAGCTATCTTACGAGCTGGCGCTTCCCCTTGTACTAATTATAATGTCTGCTGCCTTATATATTCATAATCTTAACTTCCTTTGTTCAGGATATAATTTGTTATTTTTAATGCATTGTCAATAACATCTGTGTATTCTACTATCCTGTTTCTGTTTTAAATTTTTTATGGTGGATATGGCTTATGATGATTTTGTTGCAATAATTGGAGTTCTGATTGAGGCAAAGATAGAGATGTTGGCTAGTAAATTTTAGGTATTAAGTGCAGAATTCAGCAATTTTGAGAATACAGGTGATGAGTTTCATGCAGAGGTAAAGTGTGAGATTGTGCAGGTTGCTGACCATGAGAAGGTTCTTCAGAAGTTTTCGACTGTAAATCTTTAGTAGAAGAAGTAGGCCTAAATGTAGAGGCGGTGCTAGAGGTACAGAAAATTCTAGAGGGTAAATTTATGGCTAATGGTGATTTTGAGGTTGGGGAAATTGTTGGAGACTTTGAAAATTGTAATCATGCTGATAAAGGTGAAGTTAATCGAGGAACTGAGTGTGAAGGGGAGTTACTGAGTAAAGAGTTTGATATTAGGCCTAAAGGTAAACACATTGCACTTTGTAATTGATGAGCAAGGAAGATAACTAGGGAAATTGAAAAGGCCTTTTGTTAACTCAGAGTACAGTAGTGAATGTGAATAGTGGTGTGTGCAAGTGTGGCACAGAGCAGTAAAGTTCAAAGGTGTGGATGGACTAGAGGGGTAAAGTGATTGTAAGAGTGTTGACGAGAGGAAGGTGAAGGAACTGAGTGTGGTGAGAATGACAATGAAATGAGGGATTGCAGAAATGGTGCAGAGGTATAGTTAAAATTAAAGATTATTGGCGATGTCAAGAGATCATTGACCACATTTTGTGTAACTGTAGTATTGTTTGTAGATATTTTATTTTTTAGGGAAATGATTGTGTCCAGTCTGTTTGTTCACTGTCAGTTTACATGTTTTGGGTTAAGGAGCCATGTGATTATGGGCGCAGTAGAATTATTTTACTGTTTAATGTTATATTATAGGTGTGGATTTTGTTTTTAATCCGTAACAGCTGACCATAGTTGGGTGTGTGGGAATCGTCAGGGCAGACATTCCGTAACAGTGTGTTTGATTTTTTCTGCCTGTCCATATCTCACTTTGGAAACAACATAATTATACACTTTAACACGTAATTAATTTTTTGGCATGCCGGCGTTGGCCAATCGAAAGACATGCCTTTTAAAAACATTAGACTTTATTTTGTAATTTAATGTGTATTTATGTTTTATTAAGCAATATTTATATTTAAGTTGTGGTTTATGTGTATAAAGGTTGTAATTTGGCATTATATATATATATATATATATATATATATATATATAACTAAGATATATATATATATATATATATATATATATATATATCTTAGTTTTAGTTTAGTAACGTTTTTTCCTTAGATCGTTGGTTGGCCGCCAGGGGCGCTGAAGTGGTTAAGGGAGCGTGACTGTGTTGGTCAGCCATTCTGTTTTGGGTTTGTGAGTTGTGAATATGTTCCGAGTGGTGGTGTGCTGTCGGCAGCATTTGGGACGCGGTCATGGCAAGCATGGGGACCTTAAGTGGCGGCGCATTACATTTTTTAATGCAGTGACTAGGATATGACTAAGCAAGGGTCGCAAATCATCCACAACATTACATTTCTGATGCCGTGACCAGGATTGTTGCCATATCACTACATTTTTTTTGTGCCCTGACCAGGATGGTGTAGGCACGCCACTACATTACAATAAGAAGTAATCAATCACTGATACAGTTTCATTAGAATAATAGTAATAGCCACGTTACGAATAAATATCCCTTGCATTTAAATAACTCTTGTTAATCTCACCAAGAATGGGAATTCTTCTGTAGAAGTAGCATGTCTTACGATAATAATGTGGTTGGGGTAATGTTCATGATAATGGATGATGCCAAACCAAGGATATGGATTTTTTCTTCTCACTATTAACTTTTGCTAAAATTTTATTTCAAGTGAAAGAAGTACTAACAAGCAAAAGAATATATAAAATTGCTGTAATTTTATCGTAAGACTACAATCACTCATTTCTACTACTCTTCGTGTTATTATTTTTTTTTTTGCCTAAATTGCTTAAATTTTTTAAAGAGACATTAAATTTTTTTCAAAACAAAGAACTTATACTTGAAGCCCTTTTTAAAGAAATTTTTGTTATTTAACTGCGTGAAATCATTAAATATTAATTTTAAAAAAAAATTGACACAGTACAACTTGTTTTTAAGATAATTATAAGACATGTTTGTGATATATCCTCTAATTTACGCTTTTAAAATAATTATATAAAAATTAGTAGAGCTGTCCGACATTGGCCTTAAATTTATTTACCTAAATTCTGTTTCTTCACCTATCCTGTTCAGTTAAACTGCAGCAGGTGTAGTTAAGAAGCAATGTTGCAATTTTTTTATAATGTCGAAAATGGTTCTTTTAGAACAGCCAGTTACATACTTTTGGACCTTCCTTAATTTGTCAAACTTAACACAATATTTAAGCCCCTACCTACCAATTTTGCTTCTTTTTGAATGTTGTATTTTTCATGCAAAATTGGTAAATAATATCACATAGAATTAAATAAATAATACGACAAGTGAATTTATAATGATAATTTAGTCCCGAAATCATTTACTGGGCACAACATATAGCGTGACACAAGAGGCATATCTAACTTTTGCAGGTGTAATGCTGGTATTAAGGTATGGGAGGATGAAAACTGCTGACTATACTTATTTATTAAACTCTCAGTATAGAACATTACAGCCAGTATATGGGTTAAGAACCCTATATAGCTGGTGCATGATAATGTTTGCAGCATGTTTGTAGAAAAAATATTTTTACTAGTACGTTATATATTTATCTACGAAAAAAAAAATTCAAAAGTGGATCTTTGGCAATAGGTATCGGGCAGGTGTGGCTGGTGTTCCTAGAGTCAGCAGCTTGACAGGTTTGAGTGAGAGGCCTTGAGGTGGTTAGGAATTGGTTTAGACCCTATCTGTTTGCAGAATATGGAAGTAGGGTCCACTTGGAGGAGTCGATAGGTGGGTCAGATAGTTGTTCCTCGGCTTCTGTGACGTAGTCTGTCTTGTTGAGGATGACTGTTGTCCTGCAAGTACTGATTCTGTAAGTACTTGTACATCTCTGTCTACATGTTATTAAACAATATTTTCCCTTGAGATAACACTCTTTGAACATTGTGTTCTTTTAAAAGTTTTTGAGCAAACCTCAGCTGGCTTGGTTTGCATTTCCAGCACATGACCTAATAAAACGCTGAAACAAGGACATTGGCTGTTAACGTTATTGGAAAGAGAGTGAATTAGTGTCCGAGGGACGAACTAGGGTGTGGTGGGAAATTTTAAAGTTATTGTATTTTAAAGCCTGGTGGTTGTGTGGGTTTTGTGATATACTGATGGGCTAATTCCAGTGCCTCGTTTCTTCATTATGGTGTTGAATAGATAGTTTGTGAGAGGCTGTACATGCAGCAGCTGGTTTATGTTAAAGGTTTACGCTGGAACTGGTTATTGCTTGTTTGGTATCGGCCCTGTTGCCTCTGTCTTAATATGTTTGAAGTAAGACCAATGTATTCATCATCGCACCGTGTGCACTGTAGTTGATAAATGCGGTTTTTTGACCAAATGCAAGTCAATTACGTCTGGGGACAAAACATACCTACCAAACTACAGTGCACAGTGGGATGCTGAATACATTGGAATCATCACAAATACACTAAGAAGGAGGATGAATGGCCACAGGGCCAGTAAAAACAGGCAATAGCCAGTTCCAGCCTAAACCTGCAAGATAAACCAGCTGCTGTACATGCGGTCTCCCACAAACTGTCTTTTGATGCCTGTTACAAACAACACCGGAATGTTGAGAACCTTTCAAACTTCAGACAATCGTGTAGGTGCTGGGAACTAGCTAATCAGTATATCACAAAATTCATACAACCATCAGTCCTTAACATACAATAACTTAAAAATTTCCTACCACACCCTAGTTCGTCCCTCGGCCGCTAGGTGTGCTAGTTACCAACCATCGCTTACCATCTACCATGCTGTGGTGTGCAATCACTCGCAGCCCGAGGAAGCTGGCCTAGCCAGCAAAACGTCTTAGTTTGCTTTTGCAATGAATGTATTTTTCTAGGAGAGATTTGTAAGAATGTGAAATAAAGGGATTTCATTTTCATCAGTAGTATTATATATATATATATATTTTTTTTTTTTTTTACCTTTATCATGATACATGTGCTGTGTGCTAATGTAAATACCCAGAGTTATTTAATTTCCCTTGATATGTATAACAGTATCTACAATATGAACTTCAGCAGCAATTTACTAACGGCTATGGGTTCCTATTTATGCTGTTTTAAAGAGTTTAATTTTTCAAATCCTGCAAGGGAGCTGCTACATATCTGTTAGATGTAAATGTTGAAAATAGTTTGTACTATGTTGGCAAGTTTTTTCAGTTCATAAGTTTCAATAGAGTTGGCTAAACATTATTTTCTTAATGTCAGTAGTTAGCCAGAATCATTCAAACTTATGAAAAAAAAAAAAAGGTATCGTAGTACAAAAAATTTCCAACATTTCTATAACAGTTTTGTGATATGTTCTCTGTATCAGGATTTAAAAATTAAAACCTTTCAAATAGCATATAAATAGACCCATGGCATTATAATGTACATTTTTTAACATAGCTTTGTTTTTCATGGAAAATTAATAAATTAAAAAATTTCCGCCATTAGTATATGGAGACGCCATGTGGAGCGCTAGCGTCGCGTAGTATTTTTCGTTAGTTCCACAAGTGACCACTGGGAGCACTAGGTGCAACTACTAGCACGAAAAAAAAATCATTGAGTTGCTCATCTTTCTGTTAGTTATATAATCTTTGGCTGCCATAAGTTCATGACCAGTCGCAAGGCGCGGAGATACCAATCTAGTAACACCTTATTTTTATTATGACTAAACACGTGTTTTGCAATAAAACTATGAGTCCTACACAGTCGCTACAAGAGGACCTTTTTATTCCTCAGTTCATATTACCCTATAATTCTCTTTTAAATGTTGTATTATCCTTACATTAAGAAAGTTGTCGGCAATTTAAGGATGGCCGCCCCTTTTGTTTTCGTAAGGGTTGACAGTATCGACTGTTGGTTTGTTGGCCGTAATTTCATAAAGTAATATCTTGAGTTTTGTCGGTTTACATTGATTAGTGTTCGGTTCGTGGGGAAATCAATGTTTTAAAATTCCATTTTCAAAGGCGAATTACTCCCTAATAGGCTATTACGGTTACGTACAAAATGTCTTAGACTTATTCTGCTTTATTTTTAACAAGGAATCACCTGCCGGAATTTGTCGGTGTTTTTTGTAATCATTCTTTATCAGCAAACTCAAATTGGCATTGACATTTATCTTAAAGTTGTAACATTTTAGCTGCCTTGAGGGTTTACGTTAGTCAGTTGCTCTTTTTTTTTCCTTGTGTAGTGAATAAACCAAGCCCCAAACTAATATTTTGAGGTTGATTCCTTGTTTTTAATGCAGTTATGAGAAAATGCACATTATAAAATTAATTAAAATAAACTACTAAATTTTAAAACAGGTTTACAGTCTCCCTTAGCTATATAGATGAATGTAGACCAGTAGGCCAGGAATCAAAGGTTTTAACCTCCAAAAAATTTGTCCAAAGCTGAATTTTGGCTCACTTACACAGTCGAGCATGCTTAATAACATATCAAAACTTTACCGCTCAAAACCGTGTGCGTCACATCGAAATCGTGCAACAAAGTCATAAGTGACGCGTTAGTGCAGCGTTATACTAAACTGCCGCCACGAGGCGTAACTTTTACCGTACAATTAAAACAAATAGTTCAAAATAATCTAGAAACTCTGTTCTACGTAAATATGTTAAGAAATACCTAAAAATGTTAAGTAAACCGTACACCGTAAAACAACGAAGTGAAGGAATGTATTATTTTATAAATGTTGTGGAAATTCGACAACAGTTATCAGCAAAACTAAACGTCTACGTGAAAAACATGCCGAGTATATTTTGTTGCCCATTCTTTCAGCTTTCTATTTGTATGTCAGTGAACCAGTTAGCATATTTCGTTGGATCACTAGAGCAGTCCGAGCGTCGCAGTGTACCTGGTTCGGCGTGGTGGACAGGTCAAACTATTGCTACATTCCACTTCCCTCTGCTCGTTCTCGACATCATTGACACATAAATTTATGGTCAGGATGGGTTCTCGCTTTGTTTCATATACTGTCTACAATTCATAAAATAATTTTGCCATTTTTAAATTACCGATTTGTAGTGATAATTAGCAACATTTTTTATCATAGTTCTATTATACATACATAAAACGTTACATTAAATCACAGATTGCTAGGCCTAGCATAAAAATTCTACGAAAATAACTAAAACACAGTTTACCACACAAAATGAGTAATAAGTAAAGACTATATAACTGCAGAAAAAATACAATTATCACCGACATTTAAAAATATGCTGAAAGTTCTAGGTAGTTTAGTGTTGTATTTTCATGTACTGAATGAAATATTGTTCGTAAACGGCAAAACCTGTGAAACGTGCGTTGATAAACTGCCGTGTGTGACCTATTTGGTCAAAATAATGACATAGATCTACAGTGCGACTGACGGATACGCTGTCAATCTTTGAATTTACAGTTATGGACAAGACAGTATTCATTGAGTGCGCTGCCTACCAGAGTCGTGGCATGAGCAAGGATAGTGATTTACAAGTTAAATTATGTTCGGTGGTGCTATCATTTTTATTGATATCGCTATCGGACAGAAATCATTTCTTCATTTAGAAGAGGAGAATATTGCTATAGGAATAAAATTACAGGAAAATATTTATGAAACGTTTTCGAGTATTTCATAGTATTTTTTAGGAACTGTAAAAAATTTGTAGCAGTGCGGACCTCACCGAAAACAGAATAATTAATGGTGGGATCTACGTAGGTTAGACAAGTATCGAGCAACGTAGAATACTAATTAACATGTAGCTTATATCATTATCCTTGCTCGCGTCACGGCTTTGAGTTTGGAGCGCCCTAATGCTGGAAGTTTATTTTCAGAGAATCCTGTGAACACTTGTATTTCAATTTACTTCAAATAATTTTTATCGGATCACATGCATCATATTAAATTACCAAGAGCTACTTGAATAAGGAAATGCGCACGAAACGAAATTGTATGTGCATATCCTGAGATCATAGATGTGACAGACGCTGAAGCAAATTATTGCTCGAGACTGTATGTCCCACTGATTCCTTCAAAGAAATCAAAATATGGAAGCCTCCATGTCGCAGTCGCATTAGCTAGTTCTCCAGAAATATCACATGTAATAATATCAACCACCTTAATTTAAAGAGGTTGATTAAACATTTCAAAGTGCCAAACTGACCCTGTTTCCTTACTATTTAGGTAATAGATAGCATAGCACAGCACAACGTTGCGTAGATTACGCTTGTGTTTCCAGAGTTCAAGTTAATGAATGGAAGAAACTCATTTTGCTTGCGTTGCGATGTCCACGTCCACTTTTAACGTTCGTAATCTAACCACTCTAGGAAGGAGATGAGGAAATATTTGTCCATGGTCCATACAGCCACAAATCTTCAAGTGAATAATAAGTTTCGGCAGGATGCGCTATTTCTCTGATATGAACAATATATAGTCCACGATAAATTAGTGTCACTTGATTTGCATATACACAGGTATTGTCATTTTTAAATATTGTGTATAATGTGTGTACTTTATTTAAATTAAAGTAGGGTACCTCGACGTCACAAGATTTTATTTACGTTATTTCATTTAGTTTGATTAAATGTTTACACGGAGAAAAAGGTTTGTTCCAGTTAACGACGTTTATATGTGGCCTAACAAGAATGTATATGATCCAACAAAATCTTTGTTTCTTTAGTAATATATGAAATGTGTCAAATATTCGTTTGGTTGTTGTAACAAAATGTACATTTAATTTGATTAAACACTCTTGTTGAGAGAACTAAACCTCAGTGGCAAGCAAAGATTTGGTTGATTCAAATTTCACACGCTTGTGTCGCCACATACAAAGAAGTACACGGTTGAATGTACCAGATCTTTTTCTCTGTGTACGGTTATTCTAAGCACTGAAATGTAACTGTCGTGTTTTTCTTTTAACATTTTTATTTCTACACGATGTCTCCTCTCCAGAACTGACCCTGAAACCGCACAGTTCTGTCAATGAAAATCGACGTTCACAGCTTTTCTTATTAAAAAGAACAAAGCTTTGCGAAACTTTTATTTTTGTTTATGTTGATAGGACGACCAGCAATGAAACTTTTACTTCGGTAGCCCTATAAATTGAAACCATTTGCGAAAGTTTACTACAAAAATTGTGATACCTAGCTTCTGCTACAACGATATCTGTAGCCTGATAAAGACAGCACCACTTGTTTTGCGCATTCATAGAAACCAGACATTTTCACGAAAACATGTTCGTCTTACGTGCACATCTGGGTTAATTCCTCTTTCCACACACATGTTCCGTTCTATGCACGTGGTTATTCTCCATATTGGTTATTCCTGCTGGTTGACCACAGCATAAGTCATTCAGATTCAGAAATGAAGCCTATCATCGAACAAAGCGTACACGCCTACCCTTCTCCATATTCTTTAAAGCAACATGATGTGTGATAGCCGTTGTATTCATTTAAAAAATACACTAAAAAAATCAGACTTTACCAAAACTGTTGGTAAAATTATGTCAAAACATTTATCATACTAGGTACTACAACAAGAATGTCGTAGGTCAATAAAGCGGTCTAAATTTTTCAAATGCCTGTGAAAAATAGTGAGACATATTTTTATGAGCAGTGTTTGATGTCTAACAAAATAACCTTCAAGTTTGTCATATTTTACAAAATATTATGTATTTTTCCAAAAATAATCTTGGGAAGCGGTTTCCAAAAAAATGTTTGGTGTCATTTCAACCAATTATTGTAAAGTGTACAAAAATTTATTTGTAAATGGTCACTTATTATTTACAAGTGTGCCTTTTTTTAAAATTAAACATACATATTTGTATATCGATACGCATTTTGCAAAGTTCACAGTATTTTTGTAAACTTACAGACTTTTTTTTGGAAACGTCTTCCCAAAACTTTTGTCGTAAACGTACAAAATTATTGTACTTTGTAGCCCAACAGTCTTTATTCAGTGCAACAGGTTTCATTTCTATAAAAAAAATCTCCATTTCCGTAGTTTTTACACTCACGCTGTACGCTTCACAATTTTTTTTCACCATTGAGCATAATCCGTCTCAAGTAACCTGCGACTTAACCGACATCTTCACAAGCACTGTATGAAATATCCTAATTCCCACATACAAAGAAAATAGCCTGTTTATTTTACAGAGCTTAAGGTAATAATATGTTCTCTTATTTTTTCTGTAAATGACATATTGTAAAAAGAAAACATTCTCAAAAATACTGCCGAGAAGTTTTTACAATTTTCTCGGAGAAATTAGGTTCACTGAGATACCGGCTACCGAAAATACAGTAACCTGTCATAAATCTGACGAGAATCGATACAGACTAAACAGAAGGCATTTGTGTGCCGAAGTAGGCATGTTTGTAACCCTAGAGCCTAGACATTTGGAATTGCCGGGAATACACGCACCTATTCTGTGTTAGCTGCTTTACCTGTCCGCCGCACCGAACCTGGTACACTGCGACGCTCTGACTGCTCTAGTGATCCAACGAAATACGTTAACTTGTTCACTGACATACCAATAGAAAGCTGAAAGAATGGGCAGGAACATATACTGGACATGTTTTTCACGTAGACGTTTAGTTTTGCTGATAATTGTTGTCGAATTTCCACAACATTGATAAAATAATACATTCCTTCAGTGCGTTGTTTTAAGGTGTACAGTTAACTTAACATTTTTAGGTATTTCTTAACATATTTACGTAGAACAGAGTTTCTAGATTATTTTGAACTATTTGTTTTAATTGTACGGTAAAAGTTAACGCCTCGTGGCGGTAGTTTAGTATAACGCTGCACTAACACGTCACTTATGACTTTGTTGCACGATTTCGATGTGACGCACACGGATTTGAGCGGTAAAGTTTAGATATGTTATTAAGCATGTTCGACTGTGTAAGTGAGCCAAATTTCAGCTTTGGACAATTTTTTTGGAGGTTTTGGCCGAAAATGGTCTTAGATTCCTGGGCTACAGTACGAAGCAGCACAGTAACATAAAAAAGGTGCCCGAAAAGACCTCGGTCAAGTTTTCAGTCATGGACAGCAACAGCAAAACCGAAACTACATGGCGCCATACAGCTTTACAATTACAAGTACTATGCCCACTAAAAACATTTCCTTTAATTCATTTATAAGTACATTTTTAACACGTTCATAAGCAGAGACTTTATGAATTCATTTAAATTAGAATGAACTTCAAAAATATATTTTTTAAGGAAATACATACTTTTAGAAAAATCGCAATATGTGGTGTAAGGCTTCATATATCACGATTATATATAATTATATGAAAATATTCAAAATGCTGTAGGAATCGAACCAAGGATTGACCACACATCACACATACGTCAAATTAAAGCGACAACCTTCCTCTACAACACCATGTATTCAGAATTGATCTCCCGGTCGAAACTTTTTTTGGAGACTAAATAGCACAAACGTCGGCGTGCATCTCGGCTATACTTATTCAAGTAAGTGCCCGCGATTTCTTAGTTATTAGATTTTTTTTCGTTGTTAACTACTGATAAAATGAAACAATGTTTCCAATGCTTTCCCCTACGAAAAGTACGCAGAATTCAAACTGTCTCTCTATGTTTTAAATAATGCTGCCTACTAATTAAAAACATTATTTCCATGCTCCTCAAATCTTTTTAAAGAGACATTTTCCCTTTGTTGTACCTGAGAAAATATCAACCGTAATCAAGTGACGAATCATTGAAGCCTGCATTGTACTTTATCACGTATTTTCCATAGTAAAATCACTTGATTCTCGCTTGAAGTACCGTTGAATTACTGTTCCTACGAAAACACTGCATACTTCGCTACTAGAGGCGATAAGGTGTTTGACGGACGGTTTGTATTGGATTTATTGCCTTGCGGTTTTACGTGGTTCGGACGTACAAAAAATCTACTTCACCTGTTTGCGTGTAGCCTTTGTAGACTTGCTACGCATATTTCTTTTTTTGTATTACATGCTATAGTAGTGTGACAACCGACTGAATTTTTTTTTCGTCACAAAATAAAAAATTTGTGTTGTACAAGTAAAACTAAACGTGAGACGCGTCTATGTATGTTAAGTGCATGCTTATCCGTAGATATATTAATGCATTTGTTAAAGGAACAATTTTTCATCTATATCATATAGTGATTAAATGACACATCAGCATTTTACACTTCTTTTGGCAGCTTTGCTGTGTTGACATATTTTTAATCTATGTACGTTTTGAGTTTCTTCTAATAATTTTTGTGTTCAAAGGAGTTTGAAAACTGAATCAAGTCACGAAGCGAGGGTGGAGTCATTTTTTACACAAAGTACAGCCCTTTTTAAATTTGTTTTTTACAACCACTTCCTTTAAGGAATCGACTGAACTACGATTGTAATCAGTGGCACATAGTGGGTAAAGTTACACTTTGCAAGTATAGGACGAAACATATCTGAGTCACTGCATTTACCTAACATATTTGTTTTAAAATTACTCATTATAACTGCAAACTCATATTGTCATAACAGCTACATTACATATGTATTGAAATACATAAAAGTTTGATACGTGCACGTTTACATGAACAATATTTTTGTGAATAGAGTGTTTGTCAAAAGTGTCTGTCATGCTGTCGTTAGGCCTATCGCCGTGTGATCAGAGAATGTGGTCTTTGTGTAGGTGGAGTAATTTACAACGGCCGGCTGTCTGTCGCCTATCTGAGTAGTCTGTGGCCTAGGAATAGTGGATCTCCCTTCCTCTGCAGGGGGCGGGGAGTGGCAGTCACGTCAAACCCGGGTGCGAGCGAACAATATTCTCTAGTTGGATGCGGTAGGAAGGAAGGAAAACCACTGTATGAAGGAACAAACATTAGCGATTCTTCAGAAACACATAATAACCTAAAATACACTTTAGGCATATATATATATATATATATATATATATATATATATATATATATATATATATATATATATATATATATATATATATATATAAAAAGTGTTGCTGCTTCAGTTTCAAAGTTCAATCAATGAAAATATTTTTTCTTCGTGCCAATTTGGCAACTGCTGTTAGAAAAATGCATTTGTTAGTAATTTTAGGTTTGTTCGCGTGGGTTGCCAGTTTTACCAGCCGAGGGCAAGTGCCATTTTTCGCTGGCAGCGAAATGGCAGGACGGGCAGTTGCTAGTGGCTGTGACCACTCGAACGATATCTGGCAGTAAACAAGCATGTTGTTGTTTTGAAAAACACCCGCGAAGGTTTGTTTTGAAAGTTTAGCATTGAAATCTCAATTTGGCTTCCCGACGTATTATTTT
>PNEQ01028882.1:0-12871 GCA_003012365.1 Medauroidea extradentata | reverse complement strand
GCTGATGTAACATCGGCGGAGCTGACGAGGTGTGGCGTCTTGAGGATGCCAACACGGCGGCGGTAGTCGGTGTCGAGTCTGAGTAACATCAGCGCCCTGCAGAAGGGACAGACAACACTAAGGTGTTGTGTGTCGGCACGACTGAGCTGACGAGGTATGGCGTCTCGAGGATGGCAACACGACGGCAGTGGTCGGTGTCGAGGCTGTGTGACGCCAGCGAGCTGCAGGATGGACGAACAACACTTGTGGTGTTGTGTTGGAGTGCTGCAGGGGTGGTGAGCTGTGGAGAACAACACTGACGGTGTTGTGTCGAGGAGGCAGTAACTGGTACTTGAGGAGACTGTCTACCTGGTGATTCAAGGGAAGAAGTGCTTCGAGAGTTCGCTATTGGTCCTGCTCGGAGGAGGTGCTAAGCTCGTGCAGAGAGGCTGGTGAGGGCATCTTGGTGATGTCAGGAAGACGTCTTGGTGACGTCGGAGTCTACTGCGAGGCTACAGGCACATACCTTCGGAGTAGTACTGGGTGAGACAAGAGAACATCTGCTGCGGGTCGACAGGTGAATAAGAGGTGTGCGACGGGAGTCGAACCGAAGACTTCAAGAGTGAAGACAGTGGTGCACTCTGGGTGATGCACTGTACATGGTGAGCCATCCTCCCTTAGGACTGTTAAGGTTGTACATTGTCATTTGAGTAATTGTTGATTAGATATATGACAGGATTTTGTGATTTGTAGTGTTTAATTAATTAATGGTAAATATTCTTGTGCTTTAATTGTCAAAGTTAATTAACGTGTCTGTGACACAGTAGTAATTGTGTGCATAACTAATTGATTTGTGAGAGTTATAGTTGATTACTGTTATGTGTATTTCATAGCTTTGGGAGCTATTAAATCCAGTACTTAATTTAACTCTTTTATTTATAATTATAAGACCTCTATCCCAAAAGAACTCATAGGAATTACCCACAATGAAAAGTTTGTGCTCTCCAAACTTGTAACATTATAGTTAGGGTACTTAACCATCAGTGTAATAAACCTAGCAAGCACATTTAACAAGCCTATGGCGTGTAGTAATGAAGTGTTTTTTTTTATTTCCAAGGTGGAAAGAATGCCCTTGGTAATGTTAGTGCCAGGCACCACAACACATCAGAATCTGACGACTGCAGAAGAAGTGGAGGTCTGTGGAGTACCAGGTTCTGGTAATGACAGGGACGTTCGACATTGAGGTAAGATTATTAAAACTACACATTAGGAGTAATTTTTAGTATTTTAATCAACAGTGCTGTGCAACCAAGGTAGAAAGTTGAAGATATTAAATGGTAGTATTCATAGCACAAACAGATACTTCTTATAATTCCTTTTATTAAAGTGTTGGAGGTGAACGCCGAAATATTTTTAAGATGGACAGATTTTTCCTAAATATCTGGAAAGGTAAATAAAATTTATTTTGAAAACCAGATGTTTTTGATATAGCAAATGGTGCTTTCCTGAATATGACTGGCACTTAAGTAAATAAACTAAAATGAAACAAACACAGCGTCAATTCCTGAAAGAATATTTAATTTTTAAAAGATAAATGTGCCTAATTCGTGTCATTTAATAAAGATCTATTTTAGAGCGATATTGAATCTTCTGCCGAAGTAAGAGTGTCACGTAGCTCTCCTCACGGTCCCGCCTATACCGGAGCTGCCACACATCCATCGACGTATAAAACAGCTGAAGAGACTCAATGATTACATCATAGATCTGGAAGGTACGCTGCATTGATTGAACTTCGTTTAAAAATAAAATTTTATCGATATAGATTCATCATGAAAACGCAAGTGTGTGCACACTAACAGAGATTTTCAAAATTGTATACTATCTTGCTGAAACAAGATTGCAAACCTTACACCAACCAATATTAACGTACATAATTCAAAATAGATCGCAGGCTTTCGCGGCCGTTTTCTGCATTTTCTTGGCTTGTAGGTGTGAGCCACGTCTGAAGATTGTCTTGCGACGTTACGGCAGTCGTTGCAACTGCCGTCATCAGGTAGTCGGAGTCGGAGACCAACTGGCAGATGTAAGAGTTGCAGGTCCTTATATACCCTGGTGTCTGGGTGGCTGCTTCCTGGTTGGCTGGGCCTGTCGGCCAATCACAGACCTGCTTGCTTCTGATTGGCCGAGGTGGTTAGCCAATCCTGGCTCTCTCCTGGTGAACCTCCTGCTTTGCTGGGTACTTGGGCCAATCGTGTGCTGACTCGCACCTGGTTGGCTGGGTTAACTGGCCAATTCTGGTGAGTCCTTCGTGACCTCCCTCTAATAGCTTGATTTCGCATCATCCACAAATAAATGTGACCATATTTCGCTTAGCCGATATCCATCTTCCCTGTTGATGTTGTTAGGGTGTTTTATTATCTCTATTGCCTCTCTCACAGTTCTCTGACGATAATTACTGATGTTGGTTACTGTGGAGAACTTGTCAAAATCGATGCTGTGTTTCGTTTCTATGGAGTGTTCTGCTATTGTTGACTTCTGGTTTTCGTATTTGTATGCTCTGATGTGTTCTTTAATTCTTGTTGTGATTTTTCTGCCTGTTTGACCTATGTACACTTTCCCACATGATCAAGGAACTTTGTATATTCCTGCATGTTCTTCGGCTGGTGTTTTGCCTTTTGCCGATCCCAGGATGCCTTCAATCTTGTTGATAGGTTTCGAGATGGTATGTATATCGTGCTTCTTCAAAAGACGAGCCAGTCGTTTCGTTGTGCCTTTCACGTAAGGCAGGATTGCTATGTTTTTCAGCTTTTCTTTCTCGGATTTCCTGGATCGGCTTCGGACGCTCTGCTGTATTTCACGGCGTGAGTAACCGTTTGCTGCAGATCTAGAGGCACGCCTACTGTCCCATGTGAGTAAAATATTGACAATTATATTTAGCTGGTGTGAAGATTATGTACGATATTTTACTTATCCCTGACATGAACTTACCAACTATCGTTAGATTCAGGGCTGGTGCAAGCCATTCTGGCCCTAATGGCGGCCGTGGGCAGCAGGCAGGCCCTGATGGCGGCCGTGGGCAGCAGGCTGGCCTTCATGCGCATCTCTAGAAGAGGCGATGGGGACGGAGCGGGGCCAGCGTACCACGACGCCAACAGCAAGTCAAGCAAGTCCATCAGCTTCAGGCGTACAGGGTCCCGCTCCGAACGGAAGCGTGCCAGCGGGGGGGGGGGCGTCCATGCAGGGGACGTCTAGCGGCCGTGGGCAGACGAGGCCTCGCGAGGTGCGTTTTCGCGCCTTGGGAGCCGCAGAAACCGAAAGGTTGATGAGGTTCACGAGGCGCGAAGTGCACCTTACTGAGGTACGCCCTGGGGTTTTGATGACCCGCCGCAGCAGGGAATTGCTGCAGCGGTCCATTAACTCCCCGAGGCTTTCTCTCACGGTCGTCGCCGGGCGCCTGTTGAGAGCCACACTACGACAGGACGTAGTTTTCTCCGACTGCAGTCCATTCGTAGTCTTCAACCAGGTGCCGGAGAACGTCGTAGATGCCTGGCTGGGTAAGCAGATAACAGTTAAACGTGTTAAATAAGTGCAATTAAGGTTTCTATTATGCAACATGTGTGCAATGAAACGGTCAACGTAGCAAATTTCTTATCTTCCCATTGTATTATTTTCCAGTCCTCGGAGGCGAGCGCTTTCCGTTGGACGACGGTGGCAGGCTGAGGTTGAGACAAGCCCTGTTGCACGCGCGGTCCACCTTCATCGGAAGGGCGGTCCACCTGCTGCGGCAGAGACGAGAGCGTCGCCGTAAGAGGTCTGGCGCATTTGCCTCCCCTGCGGGCACATCTGGTTCTTCATCTGACGATGAGTTAAGAAATTATTTTTTTGAAATTTTGGTAAATTTATAGTGTAAAGAATTATTTGTTTTTTTATTTCATGGCTAAGTAAAATAGTTGAAATTATTTGTAGTACTTTATTTTTATTTGCCTATACTGCTCCCTTCCTTGACAAGCGACTGTCAGACAATGCATACAACTGTAAAACCATATGCTTACGTTCACTACCAATATGTAAGGTAAAGATGCGCATTATACAATAATAATCAAAGACAATTTAAAAATGAAAAGAAAAAATGATGAAAAAGAAAAGTAATTTAATGGAATACCTGGAGTCTCAATAAAAGTTAATTTCATTGTAAATAAATACACTTGCAAGCGTAGGTTACAATGCGTGTAACGTTGGTTGCATAATTAATAGTATATTACATATGTGAAAGCATAGAGGATGAAATAAGAACCTGATGTGAAAGCTAAACTATATACGTAAAGGTATAAATGTTTTGCGATCGTTAATACGATCTCTAACTAATGTAAGATAATTTATGTCATGTTTGCGTAGTCACTAACAAACATTTATATATTCAGTACGACCGCAAAAAAACTTGTGGACAATAAATTCTGGTTATACACGAATTAACTGTATGAAAATTAAATAAGGGAAAATGCGAACTGAAACTTTTTGCGAACATTAATGAGACCTTAGTGTAGTAACAAACTAAAATTAATAGTATTTTCAGTGAGACACTTTGTTTATGGTTGTAGGGTAACATGTGATGTAATTTTGACACGTAATAATGCAAGATGGCATGATCTTATATGCACAATGTGTTTTATACAATAACTACCGCACGAAAGATCGCACTACATGCGAACATTAATGCGATCTTTTCACATGGACTAACAGCCCTTGACAATGTTTTCCATTGCAGCACTTACGTGATGGATGGAGGGAGACATGCTTTCTCTTTTACACATCTTATTATAGGAAACAGCATGATTAGACATATCATTATGTGTTTTATACAACAATGATCGCAGATGAAAGAGAGGAATATGGTGATGGATAAAGGTAACAAAGGTTTCTAAATACCTAGACACAAGTTTTTGCTTTTCAAAAAATATATAATACAATTTTTCTATTCACATCTAAATAACTTCACAGTAACTATTCTCAGAAGTATAAAAATCTTTAAACGTAGGCGACGCTGGGAGAAAGGAACGAAATAAATCAATATATAGTCTTTTGGAAGCGGAACACGAGAAAGCCATTTGCAGTTAGCCTACCTTACGTACGTCAAAAGTGTCCAAGGTACATTACGTGAAAGAAATTATTTAATTTCTTTCCTGAAATACTTCTATAGGTCAGACTTTCTTTTACAAATGTTATTAATTAATTTAGACTTTTCATATTACAATATATAACCATGTAAGTATATTCGCACGTGCCTAAATCCTGGGACGTGTACCGTGAAACTGGCAGATTCATCAATGCGCCAGCCTGAAATAACTTATGAATCAACTGTACGGAACATGACATCTGGTAAACATATTAACAATAGCGAATTTATAATTTCGTAGAACGTGTTTCCACAACGTGAGCAAGTAATATAAATGAAATATAAAAACTTTCCTTGTTAGTGTTTGTGCTGGTAAATTAACTTGTACACAACAAATAGCCTGGATATATTTCTTGTGCACGACTAGTGTTCACAGGAGTTAGCAGCAAATGAGCATAAATGTTTAAATTAGCTTTGTTTACATTTAAACTCAGATAAGAGTGAACGAAGAAGAGCATGTATTGTACTAGAGAGTTCTGTATTTGACAGATTCTAAATAACCAAGTTATTTGAAAGTTCATTAATTTAAAAATGAGAAATACATCATCCATTTTATACCGTGAGGTAGTGTTTGCAAATAGTCCAAAACAACAAACCATCAAAATGTTATAAAGAACAAACAAAAGAAGATTTTAGACATGTAGCAACAAAGAAATTGACGTACCAGAATCCGAGAAAACTAAACTTATATGCTGCATTAACCAAGTATAAAGGCATACGTAGAAAGATAAGTTTTTTAGGCTTTCATGAAGTAAAGTAAAACTTAATATGTAATTTTGGAGTCGTGACAACGTGCAGAGCTGTAAGATGTCGATATTTGTGAATAAAAGACTTTTGCAACAATATGATGCAATATAAAGATTTCATGTGCCGTATCTTTAAACTTCCATGTTTGTAATTTTTAAGGATTGTGGTAATACGTTTCCTGTAGTGTCGTTTTTCTTACCTTAAGTAATATTATTAAAGTACTAATACTGTTCCTTAAAATGATGTCCCTAAGTATTAAAAAGTTACCACTAAATAGTTGTAGAAACATGTTATATATAATAAATATTCAGGTTTATTTAACACGAACCATAAATTTTGTACTTCGTCAGCTGTTCTAAAAAAGTATAGTGGCGTAATAAAAACAGAAGTATAGCGTAGGTGAGAATATAACACATAAACAAATCACTTCGCTATTACGAAGTTTGCATTGTTTGGTTACCAATTGCAACTAGGTTTATGAGAGGAATTGGCTCGTGTGAAGTTGTCACTGTGAATTGTAAAGAGAAGGTGTAAAAAATATGACGATGTGTGAAGTGTCATAAAAGTTGTGAATATATAATTATTTGGACAGTTAAACTCATTAATTTTCTATATATACACGTTTGAAGAAACGGTAATTATGTGCCTAGAAGTCCTTAAGAAAGGCATATTTATAATTAAAAAACATTAAATAAAAACAATTAAAAATCTTTCAAATAATATTAAGAAACTTTGGAAATAATTTAATTCGCTTTATTAAGAACGTATTTGGACATTTAAGAGTGAAAATTTAACTAATGGCAACAAGTACACTGGAAATTTGCACTAAGTAAAGGCAAAGTGGATATTTACATTATCAGATTTTTTACTTAAAGTAAATATTTTAAGAACTCTGTTTTCCGTTTAATAGTGTGATTAAAAACTATAATGTTCAATATTCTCCAGTAATAATTGGTATTGAGAACGTACATTACTCTTCTTTAGACACAGTTTTTAAAGAATGCCATCATATTGATGATTTCCTGTGAGTATATTCTTGTTTACTCAAGTTTGCAGTTCCCAATTACACTAAAACTTAAATAAGTTTTTATTTTTTTAGAATTCGTTGGTTAGAAGGGTTTTGAATATTTTTTGCATCACTCGTACTTACTGGTGTCAATATCCCTGAGAAAAGAGAGCAAAGCAATGTGATAAGGTTGTGGCTAGTAGCGTTGTCTACAGTTCCAGTTGTTTCTATGTTTACAAATACTCGAGAACATATGTACGCGTAACGTCTCTATCCACTGTGAAACAAGAACAGCAGAACAAAGCTATGACTTGGTCAATATATTACATTCAGCCAAGCCTAAACACTTCCTTCTAACTTCAGACAAAGGAATTATATTGGTAGGACGTGTGACCGGTATACCCACAAAGAGGACATTCAGCGGTTAAGAGGTGTCTGTCTGTCATTAAAGGATACTCGCTCGAATACCAAAAAAGTGGAAATTCTTAGTTAAAACATATCACCGATAAAGGGAAACAGACACGCTTCGGAATTCACGTTGGAACAAGGATATATAACCAGTTTGATTTTTTCCTACCATGTTGCCCAACTTCTTTACATGAAACCTAACTTTACGGACCACGTTCTTTAAAATTCATACTAATATGTTAACAACGACTTCACATCCATTTCCTGCAAAAGTGAACATTTGTTAATTACAGAGCAAAACAATGGGTGCCTTTTTCTGTGAAAATAGAATGTCGCAAAAATAATGTCTGCTGGGAAAAGTAAGTATAAGTTGCCTGTAGCAAGGAAATTATTTTTTGAAGACATATTATTCATCTACTCTTGCATTACTAGTTAACGGGTTAAAATAGGTGGGATATATTAAAGTTAGTTGAGCATGCTAAACTCATCACTTACTATTACCAAATCCTTCTGGCAGCTGGTCAACTACAATAACATATAAAAAATACTTAACATAGTAAGTATATTGAATCAAAGTAAACTGTCTACAAAATTTTAAGAAATTGTTTTAGAAATTGTGACAAAAATTAGGTTAGGAACCTACATAAAATTGAATAGGAAAAATAAACATATCACTGTAGAAACTAATACTTCAGCTGGAGTATGACTTAACCAAAGTTTTTTCCGTGTTTCAGGTAGAATACATGTCCTATTTGTGACGGTAAAGTTGCATGCAATTTCCCTGATCAGAATATCATAAATCTTAAACTTCATTTTCATGTTTATTGAATGCTGTTATCGAATCTCGACTTTTAACACAGGAATCTGGTGGGATTATAAACAATAACATAAATAACAATAAAACGTTAATAATGCTCGCCTTCTTATTGTTAGATCAATATATTAAAAGGACTTTATTTATTCTGTTAATATTCCAAAATAATTGACTTAATATTCTTGCTCAATATTATTGCGCCAGTATTCACCAACAATTTTAACACAGATTTTCGTATTTCTTATAAATATCAATATTCAAACATAAGTAAACACTTTTTTTTTAAGAACGATACCCCATTCAATATCCATGTCTCCCAAATATGGTAGGCATGTATCAGTAAATCTGTCGTGATATTTGTCAAGAAAATGTGAAGTATTTCTTCATTGTATGCTAGCATTTAAGTGGACGAGAGTGTCATCCTGCAACTAGGTCCCAGCATCGAGAACTAGGTATGTATTAAGATGTTATATAAATTGCGTCAACTCAATTCCAGGAGCGAGATAGGCCTCGCCAGCCTTCTGCGAGACAATATCTGTAAGACATATGATGAAATCAATTTAGAGACATACTCTATTACAAATGTAATACCAAACATTTTTCGTCAGGTAAATGTTTCATACTATATTATGAACTCATCTAAAACCTACTACGACTGTAAAACTAAACTTCCAATACAAGGAGTTTAGAAAAAAATGTTGCACCAGTCACTCTAGCTACTTAGAACATCGGCACTGGTTATATGTTAACAAATGTTTAGTCTCGTGTTCTCAATCATAACTTTAAATATTTTGTAAGATTAAAATTTATTGTACGAATCTGAAGTACGGTCAAAATTTTAGTTACGTTTTCAAGCCAAGAGTCTGAAAATGAGACGTACATATAAAATTATAATTAATTTTAAGAATTAGTGCAGTAACTGCTTGCAGTGAAAGTTTAAATGAAAATGTCTGTGATTTTTGTCAAAAAATATTATTAATGTTATTACAATAATCAGGGATTAATTTTGGCGTATTGCTGAACAGCTGCAGTACCCAAAAGTAACAAGAATATGATGTCATTCTGATTTGTTCTGACACAGAAGTAATTAGTTTAAGCAGTGATGACGAGTAAGCGGTTTATGTTACTGAAAAAAAGTTTATTTTTTGGTAAACTATTCCTCATTACCTAAAATCTGAGTTTATAAATAAACAAACGACTACACATAATTTACATCACCTCTTTTTTAAACAGCATTTAGTCGATTTCCGAACATGATCGCACATAATTCATACCAGGTATTAGTAATAGTATTCACAATTTATTAAACATTATCAAAGTTTCTACAAACCTAGACACAAGTTTTTGCTTTTCACAAAACATTCAACACAATATTTATCTGTTCACATCCAAATAACTTCACAGTAACTATTCTCTGAAGTTAAAAAATTATAAACATACGCGACGCTGGAATGAAGGTACGAAATAGATCAAGATATAGTCGTTACGAAGCGGAACACGATAAAGCCATTTGCAATAAGCCTACCTTACGTACGTCCAATATGTCCAAAGTAAATTTTGTGAAAGGAATTATTTTATTTCGTTACTGAAATATTTATATAAGTCAGACATTCTTTAACAAGTGTTATTAATTAATTTAGACTTTTCATATTACAACATATAACCATGTAAGTATATTCGCACGTGCCTAAATTCTGGGACGTGTACCGTGAAACTGGCAGATCCATCAATGCGCCAGCCTGAAATAACTTATGAATCGACTGTACGGAAAGTGGAAATAGCTAAACATATTACAAATAGCGAATTTATAATTTCGTAGAATGTTTTTTCACAACGTGAGCAGGTATTATTTATTTATATATAAAAACTTTCCTTGTTAATGTTTGTGCTGGTAAATTAACTTGTACATGACAAATAACAAGGATACATTTCTTGTGCACGACTAGAGTTCACAGTGGTTGGCAGCAAATGAGCATAAATGTTTAAATTAGCTTTGTTAATATTTAAACTCGGATAATATTGAACGAAGAAGAGCATGTGTTGTACAGAAGAGTTCTGTATTTGACAGATTCTAAATAACCAGGTTATTTTAAAGTTCATTAATTTAAAAATAAGAAATACATCATACATTTTATACCGTGAGGTAGTGTTTACAAACAGTCCAAAACAACCAAACATCAAAATTGTATCAAGAACAAACAGAAAAAGAGTTTAGACTTGCACCAACAAAGAAATTGACGTACCAGAATCCGAGAAAACTAAACCTATATGCTGCATTAACCAAGTATAAAGGCCTGCATAGAAACATAAGTTTTTTAGGGTTTCATGAAGTAAAGTAAAAACTTAGTATGTAATTTAGGAGTGGTGACATCGTACAGAGCAGTAAGGTGTCGAGATTTGTGGAATAAAATAAGTTTAAAACAATATGATGCAATATACAAATTTCATAAGCCGTACCTATATACTTTCATGTTTGTGATTTTTAATGTTTGTGGTAATACGTTGTGTCTTTTTTGCTTAACTTAAGTAATAATATCAAAGTACTACTACTGTTCCATAAAATGATGTCCCCAAGTATTAAAAACTCACCTTTTAATGGTTGTAGAAACATCACGTTCCTAGAATAAATATTCAGGTTTACTTAACACGGATCATAAAATTTGTACTTCGTGAGCTGTTCTAAAATAGTGTAGTAGCTTAGTAAAAACACAAGTATAGAGTACGTGAGAATATAACATATAAACAAAGTTCTACGAGTAAAGGCTAAAGGTATTGCTCAAAAGACAGGGCAGCCTAATCTCTTCGTGCTGACAATATAGGCCAGAGGAAAGTAATGAATAACGGCAGTCCTTGAAGAGCACGCACCCAGGAATTCATCGAAGCTTGTCCTAACACTGGAAACTTCGAGCTGGAGTTAGCTGGTATCTTAGCTGAGCTGTGAGAATGATGTGACTATCATCAAGGCCGAGTATTAGTGCAGCTATCAGCGGGCACACAGCAGATATATTGTTGCACTTAGCCAGTGCGTGAAAGTGTTGTATATGGTCTAGACAGCGAAGACGACGCAGCTGACGATAAACAAGCGACACAGGAGTATTAATTCAAGAGACAGCAGTGCGTATGGCGACAGAACTGTTAGGGCGTGGTTGGACGATGCATTTGTGTGTGTGAGATGGACGAGCAGAATAGAATGTTACTGTAAACTTTGGGAGAATTTTGAAACGAAAGCTAACTATGAAATCCAAATACATAATTGGGTAAGGAGTGACATTGATTAACTGATCGCTTACTGAGTGATTTGTTCTGTTCAATTGTTATTTGTAAATCAAAATTGCAATCATAGATTTAAGGGAGGTGAAAATTGTGAACACGTAATTATTTATTGTTGTAAATTATTTAAATATGTTTATAACAATTTAGGAAAAAGCTATTTTCGTTAACTTTTTTTAAAGCCCAAAGTCCGTGCTGTAATTTCTGAGTTTTCAAGTGCAACAAAGGCACATACACTCAGGAGAACATCATACTGACAGACATACAACAACCACCTTGGCGATGTAGGCAACAACAGTATGGGCGGTATCAAGTGCAACCAACACACATACACTCAGGGAAAACATCATACTGACAGACATACAACCACCTTGGCGATGTAGGCAACAACAGTGTGGGCAAAATCAAGTGCCACGAAGGCACATACACTAAGGAGAACATCATACTGTCAGACATATAACAATCACCTCGGCGATGTTTGCAATAACAGTGCGGGTGGTATCAATTACCACCAAAGCACATACACTCAGGAGAACAACTAACTGTCAGACATATAATAACCACCTTGGCGATGTAGGCAACAACAGTGTGGGTGGTATCATGTGCCACGAAGGCACATACACCCAGGAGAACATCATACAGTCAGACATACAACAACCACTTTAGCGATGTAGGGAACAATAGTGTGAGTGGTATCAAGTGGAACTATGGCACATACACCCTGGAGAACATTATGCTGTCAGACATACAACAACCACCTCGGCGATGTAGGCAACAATGTGGGTGGTATCAAGTGCCACCAAGGCACATACACCCAGGAGAACATCATACAGTCAGACATACAACAACCACTTTAGCGATGTAGGAAACAATAGTGTGGGTGGTATCAAGTTCAACCAAGGCACATACACCCAGGAGAACATCATAGAGTCAGACATACAACAACCACTTTAGCGATGTAGGGAACAATAGTGTGGGTGGTATCAAGTGCAACCAAGGCACATACACCCAGGAGAACATCATACAGTCAGACATACAACAACCACTTTAGCGATGTAGGAAACAATAGTGTGGGTGGTATCAAGTGCCACCAAGGCACATACACCCAGGAGAACATTATGCTTTCAGACATACAACAACCACATCGGCGATGTAGGAAACAACAGTGCGGGTGGTATCAAATGCAACCAAAGCACATACACTCAGGAGAACAACTAACTGTCAGACATATAATAACCACCTCGGCGATGTAGGTAACATCAATGCGGGTGGTAACAATTGCAACCAAGGCACATACACTCAGGAGAACATCATACAGTCAGACATACAACTACCACCTTGGCGATGTAGGCAACAACAGTGTGGGTGGTATCAAGTGCCACGAAGGCACATACACCCAGGAGAACATCATACAGTCAGACATACAACAACCACTTTAGCGATGTAGGAAACAATAGTGTGGGTGGTATCAAGT
>PNEQ01028881.1:0-12870 GCA_003012365.1 Medauroidea extradentata | reverse complement strand
TATATATATATATATATATATATATATATATATATATATATATATATATATATATATATATATATATATATATATATATATATATATATATATATATATATATATATACACATATATATATATATACACATATATATATATATATATATACATATATATATATACAAACACTGTGAGGTGATTCCTGGTAAAAAAAAGAGGTGAAGTTATTTGGTACACATTTTTCGTTAGTGCACGTTTTAAGGGTCAAATTCGCGTTTGAAAATTTAATTCGGCAACTTAATTTTGTTAATAGATCCTAAAGTAATGTAAATGAAAAAAAAATGAATTCCTGGGGGTGGTTTATTAGTAACAAAGTATGCAATTTGTGCAAATAAGGTGTCGAATTCATGTCACCTTCATTACGTTATGGGGTTGGTCACACCGTTTTTCGCCATAGAATTAGTTGCTATTGCATTTTATGGATTTTAATACCACGGTTTATTGCGTAAATCACCAGTGAACAAAAAAGGAAGCCTTGTCGAAACCCCCTCTAGTCAACCGTTATCGATAAAAATAGAAAATAGAAGAAGTGAATACCGACAGGTAGGCAACACGCGATACACAGGAGATTTGAGTGAATGTTTCGCTAGTTAGTGATGAACTGCAATGTATTTTGAACGCACAGCGTACGTAGAATTCACAACTAATACTGTGTACAATAATATCACAACAGATGCTTGAAAGTCTGGCCACGATCCTTAATACAGGCATTGTAACGCTGCTGTACGGACAACTGCACACGCTGGAGAATGTTGGCGTCCCTTCGGATCAGTTTGCCGGCTGCTACAATGCTTGCCACAAGTTGTTGCACCTTGTCACTGGAGTCTCATAGACTAGACTCTTCACGTGACCCCACAGGTACAAGTCCAGGGGTGACAAATCAAGGGAGCGCGTAGGTGACTGACCAAGGCCTCCCCTACCTATCTACCTCTATGGAAATACTTGGTTGAGGTACTCACGAACAGCACGAACATTGTGTGATGGTGCCCCATCGTGCTGTAGCCACATGTGGTTACGTATCGCAAGTGGTACGTCTTCCAGCAACTCGGGAAGTGTATATTGTACAAAGCGCTGGTAAAATTAACCATCAACACGTGCTGGTAACATGTATGGTTCTAGTAAGTGATCATGGACTATGAAAGCCCACATGTTGACGGAAAACCTCTATTGGTGAAATGTTACGACCGTCACATGTGGGTTTTCGTCCGCCCACACATGACTGTTGTGGCTGTAGTAACAACCATGGCGTGTGTGACAGGCTTCGTTTGTAAACAGAACGCACCTCGAAAAGTCAGCCTCGCGTGTTGCCTTCTGCAGAAACCACGTGCAGAACTCATATCTGGGGGGAAAGTCACGTGGCTGTAATGCTTGCTGTCGACGTGGGCAGTAGGAAGCTGCTGCTCAAGCAACACATTCCACATCGTCACATGAGATACATCCAACATACGTGCGATGGCACGGACGCTGGTTGATGGTTCATCGTCGACTTTGTTCAGAACGTTTTCTTCCAAGTATGGTGTACGCTTCGTCGCCTGCACACCACATTTGCGAAACGTTGGTAGGAGACTTCCCGTATCTCGCGGGCGATGGACGATTCTTGCAAACATTGTATGTGCTGGGTGTCGTCTGTTTGGATAACTTGCGTGATACACTCGTGCAGCTAATCTTCCACTGCACTTTGCTTCGCCATGAATCAAGACCATGTCGGTCAGTTCCGCTAGTGTTTATCTATCCATTATCACTGCGCTACGGAAGTGTGGGTCTGGTTTCGCCCTATTCATGTGTTGACTGTACGTGGCAGCGAATAACGCATGTGCACATTTCTTGCGGGGCAGTCGTTTTTTATGGGAATATGACAGCATCAAGTTCATCCCACAAACATCACTCGTAGCGTAACAGTAAGGCGGCAGACAATTTTCGCACGAAAGGAACGTTACTATGGACCAGCACAATAACTAATTGTCGTGTACGTGTGCCATTGTCAGCAATTCGCAACATGCTCGTTTTCGTTTCAAATGGGTATACATTACTTGTGTGCTGTTATTGAGGGTATACAAATATAAAAAAACCGCGACGTAGGTTATTCACGACGGGCATTAGCAAACCCTGTTGATGCTACACCTCTGATATCGTTAGTCAATAATCGTCAGTTAGTTAATATGACGTAATCAACACTTTTGTTTCCATACAGTCGTTGTGGTTATTATTAGTACACGTTTTGCAGAAGTTCATAGAATCAATGTCATGAATCCCCTCGTGGGACGGCCTTCTGGCATCACCATTACTTTTACTGGCATATGTGTTTAAAAACACGACGCATACTTTATTACGTGTTATTAACTCGCAAAATCCTACGACTACTAAATAACGCTTTGCATGTGTACATTCGTGTTCTCTATCCATTCATCACTATCTTGCGTAACGTTCCTTCAATTCTCCTGCGTATTGCCTACCTGTCGGTATTAACTTTTTCCATTTACAATTTTCTCGAAAACGGTTGACTTGAGGATATTGCGAAAATGCTACTATTTTTGTTCATTGAGGATTTGCGCAACAAACCGTGGCATTTAAAATCTATAAAATTGAATGACAACTCATTCTATGGCGAGAAACAACATGACCAACCCCATAATGTAATGAAGGTGACATATATTCGACACCTTATTTGCAGAAATTGCAGATATTGTCACTAATAAACCACACTCAGAAATTCATTCCTTCAATTAGATTACTTTAGGATCTATTAACAAAATTCAGTTGTCGAATTCAATTTTTCAAACGCCAAATTGACCCTTAAAACGTGCGCTAATGAAAAATCTGTACTATACAACGTTACCTAATTTTTTTTTTTTTTACCGGGAATCACCTCAAGACGTTTGTAACATACCTACTTTCATTAACACGCTGTATACACACACGCACATAAATTACGTTTGGAAATTTATAGCCCAATCTCTGGGTGGTAATTCCTCATGAAGAAGGAAGCAGACATTATACGAGACACTTTTAAGGCAAGTGAATATTAAGGGAGATATAGGCCCTTGAATCTGGGATTTAGAAATAGTATTTGGCCAAAATACCAAAATCTAGTAGGAGTTAAATTACAATTCTCTATGTGACGTTAAAAGTTATTGAGATCTTTAACCTGTAAAAAAATTCAGCCTTCAAACCTTTCCCTTTCATGAAAATAATACGGGTAGCCACCCTCATGTTACATAAAATTACTTTACCGTCTGGTTTTGTGAACATTACATGTTGTCTATTCGAACGTCACATCGTAAGGAACAAAAAAGAACCTCTTGTTGCAAGTTCCTAGAATCAAACATTTACAAGAATACTGCACACAACATAACTGTTGCTGTAACAATGATGGAACGCCTGGCATGTAGACAAAATTGGCACTTCCGTCAAGGAATTATTGGTTTGTACCATGTTTCTTTCTTTCAGGAAATTGCAACCTGTGGTGCGGTGTTTTAAAAGCATACAAAAAAAAAACAAAACAAGCCAAATAAACTTTAAAATATTTAGTATCGACTCGATTAATTTCGCAAGTTTGATTTTGCAACATTTCTATATAAAATGTTACTTTTTATTTGGGAAAAATTCATGGATTAATTAAACATCATCACGCCCTTTCGTAAATTATAAGTTAATTTAAATACGTTTTCAATTGTTTTATTATTTTTTTTATCGCTGAATGACAGAAACGTAATGCTATAAAAATGATTTTGCGACCATTGCTAGTTGTTTTGGTTATCACTGCACTCTGTTTCTGCCACCAACAGCGACTTCGCCTGGGCCTTATTTATAATCACAGAAAATATGAAGTTGTGGGGTAATTATAGACTCTTAATGTAAGAGGTTAATATAATTAAATACGTAGTTTGTGTAATATTAAGACTGATTTCCACTGAACACAACTACTGGTGATGCTGTCCTCAATAACGTATTTGTTTTTCAAAACCTTCACTTGTAGTTAAGTGGCATTAGACAGTATTGGCGGGATAATGTTTCGCAGATATATAAACGTAGTTGGTGCTCCAACCTTGAGGTTAGTGAGATGGTAAATGTGGGCTGATGCTGTCAAGGAACTTCAGCAGATAGTGGACTGAATAATCTATTTTCACCACTTATGAACTTCAACCAAATTACACTAATTTCATCTGTCTTGCAGTTTTTGTGTGTCAGACTTGCACGTTTGCTCAGCCTTTAAAGGTATTTGAGCCCAGCACCTCCCGAACAGTAGATCGTAGCTACAAACAACCGCACCACATAACGTCGGAATTATTCATGAGAACTAATTTAAAAATTAAATATCAATTTAATGAGTTCATAGAGGTTGAAAGTTCACAAAATAAGTTTTCTTCTTACTTAAATTATCTTATAAAATAAACAAATAAATTTTAAATTATTTGCATTACTTTTTTCAGGTACTTACGTAAGCATCATTCTGACGCGAACACCACCTCCATATCTCTACTGATTGAACAAGTATCATCGGCTGTAGAAAACAAGTTTTATGCCTTTTCTCCCCTCTCGGTGACACATTTAGAAGAAACTTAATTTCATGCCTTAAATATTTGTTTTAGTATCCAAGTGAAAAGAAAATCAAGATGATAGCTCATTTAGTCAAAGAAAAATAGATCATTCATTAAAAATCACTTATCACCCCTGTACAGTAAGTTACTGAGAATTTTGAAAAATCTTAAACCACTTTGTGGCGATTTACCCAATCGTCATGAAAAAAAATTAAAATAAGTATCTGGTTGGGTTCGATATGTATCGAAGATTTATTTAAAACACATTCCAGGTATTTTACCTCCTAAGAGACTGAAATTCGAAAATTCCTTGAATAACATTTTAGACTAGTGTACTGGTGTCTCTTGAACGAGAAAAATAACCCCTCTGGGTTCAAGATATATGGACAATTCACTGAAAACACATTTAATCACTTTTCACCTCCTTACGCGGGGAATTTATAAAATTCTTGAAATTACTTTTTAGGTATTTGAGTAAGCACCAATCATAAACAAAAATTACGTCGATATATAAGAGATTAATGTGGTTGATATACATCGATAGTGAATCAAAAACATATTCTACACTTTTTTTTACCTCTTTGCGATAGAGTTCGGAAAATATATTTAAATGGTGACTGAGTGAGAGATTTTGGTTAGCGCTTAACATCGAGGTCTTTAGTGCTGGTGAGGGGTTGCATGAGGTGAGTATGGAGCAGCACCGGAATGAAGGGGCGTGGGAAATTGGAGATTCCCGAGAAAACCCGCCGACCAACGGCATCGTACGGCACGATTCCCACATGCGAAAATCCAGGGACCGACGCCGTCGGGAATCGAACCCGGATCGCCTTGGTGGGAGGCAAATGGTCTGACTATTCGGCCACCGCGGCCCCTGTTTAAATGGTGTTTTGGATATTTACATATGCATCAATCTAAAGCAAAGAGCACTTCGATATCTTGATTAATTCGACAGATATAGAAGAATAATCGAAAATACGTTCCACGTATTTCCACCCCTTTAATTGTTAAATTTCGAAACGTATTGGAGTGCTGGCATAGTCATTTGTATACGTAACCAATTGAAGTAAAAATCACGACGATAACCATTGTGTTCCAGTGATATAGACGATTAATAAAAAAACATATTTTCCTCCATTTTACTGCTTGGGGGTCGAATATCAAAAATTCTAAAACTAATTTTTGTGCATTTACGTAAAGAACATTTTGAAGAGCAAACCAACTCGCTATCCCAGACATGGGCAACATTTTTAAGGGGAGGACCAGATAAAATAAAAATATATCTAGGCAGGCCGAAATAAAATTTAATAAAAAACGTTTTTATAAGTGATAAACTTTATGTATTCGCGACATGTTTTCGTTCCAGTTCAGCTCTCGGGGCGTATAAGAATATTCTATACAATACCGCGTGGATTAGATACATTAGTTTACGTAACCCCTTGTAGTGCTTGAGATTGTAATTAGTTTGTATATTAACTAAATGTTTAAAAACTGTAAACATGACAATTCGAGGTTCAAAATCAGATAGCAGTTCTACTAGAAACAATATATTTGAGCTTTACAACCACTGATATTGTACCAGTTCTCAGGGCGTACATGAAAGTAAACAAAACCATATGGGATTTGAGACAACCGCTTATATTCAAGAAGAAATACTGTGATTTGTCTGGATCTCATTTACATATTTAAAATGGTAAATGTGTTACTTACGTGTCAGTTTCTCTTGAGATTATATATCAGTTCCTACTAAGCTGTTGTCTATACAAACTTCTATGACAGTGGGCCGTCACTCTATAGGAGCGGTGAGCTCACTATTTTCTCACATCACAGCCGTCTTAACAATACAAAAAAAGAAAAAGAAACTTTAATGCTATTACTTACATCAATTAATTAGCACGGCAATGCATTATGTTTACCACTAATAATTTTAGATTTATAATTTACAATAGAATTTTCTGTAACTTATTACTAATTATAAACGTACCTTAAGTGACTCGCACAATCGTTGTAAAGTTGTTACCCTGCTCTTGTTGTAAAGAACTTGACCGGAATGTGTTTTTATAATAGTGTTTTGAATGTGATTTTTGAACACAAGTGTTAGTGCAGTTAATTTTAAATGAATCTGATATGCATTGTTTCATACATGAAGCGTCATAGGTGTACAGTGCCAAACTGTAGAAATACATGGAAGGCAAAAGTGGCAGAAAATTTCCCAAATTGACTAACTATGGTTGGTTACAGATTAAAATGAGAGAACCCCATATAAAACGCAGTAAGTAAGGACATCTAAAGAAAATCTTGTGGTCTCCTCGCAAATTTTTTATATTTTTTGTTGTCATTTGAAACATTAAAATTGCCATGTAAACAATTTATTAATAACGAATTTTTTAGTTTCTAACATTTTTAACTTGCAAAATTTTAATATCATCTAGTGTATTAAACTGTTTTTAATGTTACAATAGCATAATATTAATGAATTTTAAATTGTTGTGGAGACTATTCACTCGACACTGCAATCCAGCTCACGAGCCTAAATCCTTTGCATTGTAAATAAAGGGTCAATCAATATCGAAATAAACAGATACATCGATTAAATAATTGTTTAAACGAGAGTTCGATAATGTACAAAATGAGATATCGATAGGGAGCTAATTATCGATAGTCTATCGGCAATAATAAACATCACAAACTCTTCGAGTTCGTGAATCCTCGGTCATTTACAGGTTGGCCAATGCGTGAACTGAAAACATTTCTTCCGTAACAAGTATTTAACTTCTGTTCTTATGTTATAATGTGTAAACATTGACATATGTCACTTTTACTTCACAAGTGCCTTTTGACAGGCAATGGAATGTAAACAAAACTTGACAGCTGGTAAAAATCACACGGCGACGTATGAATACATCAGTATCTATTTTCGTGGATGAACCGTTGTACGCAACCTTAAAACCGTCAAAAAAGTACAACTTCATCCTGAATTCAGTTTATGTGTGGTACCATAGCAATATGCTTACATATACGTAGTCAAGCTTAAATGTATCACATATATGTTATTATAGTTATTTTATATGTTTAGGTTTATACAAAGGGATATGTAAGCATAGGCATATGCTAGCATAGGGTTATAGAAATATACTTATATGCTAGCATAAGAATATGTAACTAAAGGTTTATAATTCAGCGATTTTTTTTTGTAATGAGAAAAAATTGTAAGATAGGTTTAAAGTTTATTGCGATTACCTCATGATCTTCCTTGATCTTGTGATTGTTGCGAAGCACCAGTCAGGGGAGATGTAGTAGTATCTTTACGTAATGATTACAACTGTGCTTCAGCAGACAGATATGCTTTTCTCTTGTAGGTGTGGATATGATTTATTCGCTGTTTTCACCGTCATGCATGCTAAAAGAATACAAAACGCATATTAGATGGTGAGAGAAAGCAATTTTGTTTTAGATGCAGTGAGTAAACATATCTTTTTAGTCGGTAAGGTACATACGGGTAAGTATAGTATAGGTCGTTCGGGATAAAGTGAACACTAAAAATTTAACCTTTGGAAAATATAACTAGCCGTTACTGCATATAATTTAACATTAGTAATAGTTGGCAACGAATTAATCTAATGCAGTTCCGTGTAATTTCCTATTTAAATATAACAACACTTAAATAAAATCAACTTAAAATCGACATCATTGTATTTTATATAATTAATAAATTAATTTATTAAACTAAATATGTTCCTACCGACTACACAATTTATCTTACACGCGCATACATAAATTGGCGTGTCCAGAGAGGTTAGACATGTCCCGTCACTAGACGTTACACGCGGAAGAATACGAATTGGCTGAAAATAGAAATTTGGCAGGGCTTTTATGAGTGCTCATTTTATCCCGAACCATCTTTAGCGACTTTCGTACATGGAAATCGTGCAGGATGATGTAGATGCCGGTAGGTTTTCCCGGGTTACTCCCGTTGCTCTTCCCCTTGAAGATGGTCTAAGGGGTTAAGTAGTTTTGTTATGTCCTGTGTTCAGTAATGAAAATTTAATGGACAACTAAAAGTACAAAGCAAACTGCTGTTCTTGCTTTAGGGTCTGTGATCAAGAAACGACTCTGCAAAGAAGTTTCTTTAAATATGTTAAATAATCAGTAAGTAATTATTATTTATAGGTGTACGTAGGAAAGGAACGATTTTATTCTGAGATGACATCGGTTTACCTTGTCTTTGATAGTTTTGTGTGTAAAACAAACGAGAGCTCCAAACGATGAAAATTGGTAACTCCCACTGATGATATTTGTAAATATCCATGTGTAAAAGAGTTCACTGACTGACTGACATATCAAACCGCAGCCCAAACAGCTGGGTCTAGAATAGTGAAATTTGTTGTGTGAGTAATCTTTGGGTCGTAGGCGAACACTAAGATGGAATTTTTCTAAATTCTACCCCTGAGAGGGTGTAAAGGGGCGAAATGTGTTTTACTGAGATTCGTCTACCTAGTTCGAATCCGATGGCCTATCGTCGTGGCATTTACTTCAATGGGTCAATCATAAAAATTCGTATTAGCCAATTTAAGAATTTTTCTAAAGACCTGAAACATGTTTTGATTAATTATCGATAACTATTGAACCATTCTGGATACAGAGTTGCTTTTCACTGCTCATGTGAATACCCAAATAGTATTTTTAAGATTTTTCAAAATTTTACTCCCGGGGAGTAAAAGGCGGAAAACGTGTTATACATAAATAAATCACACACACACACACACACACACACACACACACACACACACATATATATATATATATATATATATATATATATATATATATATATATAATTGAAAACCCCGCGAACGAAGCTACGTGTATATATTGCGGGGTTTTCAATTTAATGTGATAATCTGAAACAAAAAGTTTTGAAAAGTGCTAAAAGGGGCCAAATTATGTTAAGGATAGTTAATGTGCGTTTTAGAAATATTTTGAAAAGGAAAACTGTCCCACATTTTTTTGGACACCCGTTCTCCCTCTGTACCCTGTTTGGCCCACACAAATTTTTAATTTGTTTTAGGCGCATACACAACTTACCACTTTTTTTTCTTCATAAAATTAAATTTATTTTGGGTACCCCGTTCTGCCACTATACCCAATTTTAACCTTCTTCCCACCAAAAATTATTTTTTTTTTTCGGCTGAAAACTCTGTGGACGCACGCACAACCCACCAAAGTTTATCATTATTGTGCTAGTGATAAATAGCCAAGCTGTTAAATCAGTCACTTCAGAGGGTGCTTGGATATATTACAACATGTAGGTTAGAATCTGAAGACAATTAAAACAATTGATAATATAAATACAACTTCCTCGGCGTAAGTATAAACTCCATCACTCATATATTCAAACTTGTAAATATTTTACCGAGGTCGCAAGACTTGTATAAAGTATTGCCATATTTACAAGTGTTTGTTTGTACAAGTATTTTCGAGAAATACGGTCACCATTCGACTTGTAAAAAGGACTTTGTGATTTGTATAACTGCACTTGTAGCAACCAGTTTCGACTTGCAGCTTTATGAAACAGAAAATACCAATTTTTTTACAAGTTACAAGTGAATTCTCTTGTAACTTGTAGACTTGTAGTTCTGTGAAACACGCCCCTGGCGTACAGAGACGTCCTTCAATTTGCAGTAAATACTCGGTGTTACGAGTAATACACGCGGTCAGACTTCTAGCTAATGTCGTGTTTGTTCGTCTTCTATGTTGTTCTATACCAGTCATTCAACTGCGATGAAAGTTCTTCAAAAAATTTGGCGGGGGAAGGCAAAACGTGGTGGAGGGACAGAACAGAATACACTATACAAATTTAAAATTTAGTGAACATATTAACTTTTGTGAGATGTTTGAATCATTTTTTTAAGCATACAAAAGCGGAGGGGGGGGGGGGAGAGGAGTAGAGGGACAGAGTGGTACACCCGAAAAAAACTCAGTAAAAAAAATACAAAACTTTGGTGAGTTATGCGTGCGTCCGCTAAGTTTTTAGCTGAAAAAAAAACTAGCATTTGGAGGGAGGCTGATCAAAATGGCGTACAGGGGCCGGCGGGATGCCCAAAATATTTTAATTAAATGAAAACAATTTTAGTTTATACCAAAACCAATTATGGTTCAGGGGAGGGAGAAAGGCAAAACGGGGCACAGAGGCGCAGAACAGGATACCGAAAAAATATTTGTAAAACGGACATTAATGACCCTTAACATCATTTTGCCCCATTTAGTATTTTTTTTAACGTATTTGTTTCAGAAATATTATCGCATTGAATTGAAACAAAGTTGCGGGAACCAGCCAGTAAAATATATAATGGAAATTTGCTACACTGAAAAAAAATTAAAACTTACTCTTGGTCATTCAACATATCTTGACATTATGGCCCCTACGAATTTTTTTGTGGTGACAACAAAAAAATTTTGCTGCTCATAATAAAGTTTTGCAGTAACGGCAAAAAAAAATTGTAACTACTACAAACAATTTCGGTGAGATATAGGTCTATATTGACAAAAATATTGTGGCTACTACAAACTAGCTTTTTCTGTGCATCTCTGAGAGATGTAATTCATTTTTTACGGTAAATTTATTAAGTGATTTTCTTTAAAAATTGTAGCCGTATTTCACGTATGCTATGAAGCGAAAAACACATTAGCGAGATAATTTTCGTTGCATCAAAACTGTTGGACATGCGATCCCTGTTACTATCCACCAAAAGAACTGTACTCTATTTCAAACCAGCACAAGGATCGAAAGCATTTATTGGCCGGC
This sequence comes from Medauroidea extradentata, assembly GCA_003012365.1. Classification (NCBI taxonomy): domain Eukaryota; kingdom Metazoa; phylum Arthropoda; class Insecta; order Phasmatodea; family Phasmatidae; genus Medauroidea; species Medauroidea extradentata. The sequence continues at coordinate 1,488 of PNEQ01028881.1, read as the reverse complement.
AGGTCAGGACATTGTCCTGCTGGGATTTATTTGGTTAGGATGTTAAGACTACCATAGAAAATACACCACAGGATTTTTTTTTTTTAAGTGCGCGTCAGTTAAACGAGCAGCACCCGTGTCTCAACCCATGTATAAACAATGTTGTAAACTTTTCGGACAGTTCTTTCTCTACGAAAATTACTTCAGCTCACGGATGTGAGACATTTGGGCATGAAATGCCGAGGCATTTCGCTTCGTAAATTTAGGCCCCGAGAGAAATCTGCGTGTTTTTGTGTGTAATTTCTTCGGGACTACTTTGTGTACCTACTGTTAATTTTACCACAATATTACTCGCTAATACACCGGTCACCACAGGGATAGTTTTTTTTTTTTCCGTTTGGTACGAATGGACTGTATATCAACAGTATGAATACTCGGTAAAATAAAAAATTAAGGAAATTCCGGGTCTTTTGTCCAGCAGGAAAATAGTTCCGCGTCCCTTAACACAAAGTGACAAGCCGAGGCAAATAAGACTTCCCTGTAAGCTGCAGTCAAGAGTAGGGATGGTGAAACCTGTTCCAGTAGTGTAACATACTATCGCTGCCAAGAAAGGGCGGGGTTTATTACAAATGAAGTTAAAATTTAGGTTAAACAATCCTCAGCTATACGTAGGTAAGATAGAAACGCAGTTTCTTAAGAATATATGTATTTCCAGACAGTTTAGTTAGCAGTAGATAAAAAAATCCATGTAGGTATGTAGGCCTACGTTAAATTCGTATAAACTTTGTACTACATGGTAAAAAAAAACCTTAAAGTTTAGTGTTGTTTATTGGTAAGCCTAGAAGTATTCCCAGTAAATAACGATGTTAGTAGTAGGGAAAAGGGGCATCCACATTATGTCATATTAGGTCACACTACATCATATCATGTCACACTATGTCATATCATGCCACATTATGTCTTATGTTATGACTTATGTCTTATGTTATTTCTTATGCTATATGTTATGCCTTATGTTATGTCTTATGCCTTATGTAATGTCTTATGCCATATGTTATGTCTTATGTTAGGTCTTATACCATATGTCATGTCACATCATATCGCCCATCTTGTCGTGTCCTCCATCTTGTTTCAGGCAGTCATTTGTTTGAGGGAATTTTTCCCTGCAGGAGGGAATTTTTTCCCTCGAAATTTCCCTCTTCGTCTGCTGGGGAGGTCATGTTTGTTTCCATCATTAGCTACTAGGCGGCGCTAGTGTCGCAGTTTGTTTCTATCATTGATTGCTAGGTGGTGCTGCAGTCGACATCCGCCATGTTTGTTCCAACGTCTACATCACCATCTGCTAGAGTGCTCTAGTATCGCTATTGATGTAAGGTCGAAGTTGCTTGTGTTTGTATATGGGAGAATAGACCTTATGATTCTATTTTTAGAGAGTTAAAAAATTTTAGTTCGCCGGGTGTTGGTTTCGAACTTGCAACCTTTGTGTTACCAGACATGCACCCTAGCCCA
>PNEQ01028871.1:66864-89987 GCA_003012365.1 Medauroidea extradentata | reverse complement strand
TGGTTTAGGCTGAGGATGGTTTAGGCTGAGGATGGTTTAGGCTGAGGATGGTTTAGGCTAAGGATGGTTTAGGCTAAGGATGGTTTAGGCTAAGGATGGTTTAGGCTAAGGATGGTTTAGGCTAAGGATGGTTTAGGCTAAGGATGGTTAAGGCTGAGGATGGTTAAGGCTGAGGATGGTTTTGGTTAGGTTGGGATAGGTCAAGTTAGAATGGGTTAGGTTAGGATGTAGGTTAGGTCAGATTAGGTTAGGTTATCACAGTATACAGGAAATAGTAACTGGAGTAGTCTGCACAGAAAGGGGTACGTGAGGGCAATCCGGATACATATATATCAGATGCATCAACGCCTCTTTAAGTGCAAGGTTACTAACTGGCATGCAGTTTTTTCCGTACTTTGCTCGCATCTATCGCACTTTCAGGAGCCGCATTTGGCGCAGTGGCAAGAACACTCGCATTCCAACAAAGCGATCTAGGGATGTTGCCTGTCTCCGTGGTGCTTTAAATGTATGTAGTAGTAGTGCAGTTATGTATAAAATAGCGGTCTTTATGTGTGTATACAACGTGTTTCTAGAACATTCCCGACGGACTTATTATTCCTTAGGCGGAAAAAAAATTTTGATATAGGGAATCCACGGTCCAGGCCAAATGGGGAGGGGGCTGTAGACGCTTCCAAAGTTTGAGAAAAAATTACAAATTATTGTAATATCTTGAAAAAGGCTTACTTGACAGAAACACATTTTTGGTTAGTAAGTGTCACCGAAATCAATAATAGCGTGAGGAATTTGTACATCATCACACCTCAATCATGTTTAAATGGGGTGGCACCATTCTTATTTAAAGAAAAATAAAAAATAAATAAACGTACCGGACAGTAAAAATGTGCTATATGTGAACAGTTATAAAAAGAAATGTCTCTTACAGAAACTGTCTAAATCTTATCCTTTAATCATTAAATGTTTGATTAAACAGAGAAATGCTTTTGCCTACGAAGTATGCAACCAGGAATGACTGACTGCTTGCCACACCAGTGTTGCATGTGGGCACTTGGTTCGTGGCAACGAGGAATCATGAGTTGCATCGTGTAGTGTGGTTCCTCCTCCCCCAAAACCCCCCCTTCCATTATCTTACCGGCAGTGTAGTTCTCCTTCCCGAACATGGGAGAGGGCTGTAGTAGACTACAAACCCACACTTCATTGTTTTACGTGCACCGTGCTACCGGTCGACGTGACAGTATACATCAACGCCGAAATGACAGACATGGTTTTGCTGTACGGCGAAATGAAAGGTAATGCACGCGTACCTGCACGATTGTATCACGAGAGATTCCCTACGCGGTGGCAACCTCATACACACACACGAAATCAACACAGCTGATAGTCGGAAATCATAATTCCGTCACGAATAATTTCTTAAATGGTGTTCCTAATCACACGCAACCCGAAAAAAAAATGTTAAACTGTTTTTTAAATTTCCATTATATGCCTGAAGAGTTGCAGACTGTTTGGCGACTTGGGTGTTCGTGGCACAAACATTTGTGCTAAACGTGTAAATTAAATTTTAAGTGCTTTTTAGAAGCCATTAAAAAAATTCCTTTCACTGGAACACCTGATGTCTACCCTAGGTTTTCTTCTGAATATTCTGGAGTCATTTTAATTATTTCCATACTATTAGTGTTTTTTCCGACGGTGTTCTGCGAAGAAGATGGTTGGTTCCGTAGACGGCAACGGTGGAGGTCTCGGCCGGCGGCGGCAGATTAGGGAACTACAGTGCGAGTGATTGATTGGAACGCAGAGCAACTGTGAGTGCGACGCTGGTGGTTCGTGGTAAACGCCTCGCTATAGTACCTTTATTTACACCGAGGTTTCGTAACTAAAAGTTGTTTATTTACTACCGACTTTTTCTCAAGAAACTTTTAGTTCATTAGTGACTTACACGAATGTCCAACGAAAATAGTAGCCTATTAAAGTAGATTTTTGCAAATTTTATTCAAACAAGTTTTGCTTTAATTTAAAATTCCTTACGTGTTGCATCTTCCCGACATTGTCAGCGCGGGGCCGACCAAATTTTCGCGTGTGGAAATATTATATTTTTGCGTGGGTGGGTTTTCTCGGGGATCTCCAGTTTCCCCTGACATTTCGTTTCGCCGATGCTCCATACTCAATCTATCACCTTTCATATTGGCGGACCTACGACTATATGCATCTATCATAATAAAGTTTTTGGTACGAATTGGTATAATCCTTCCCTAGATACGAAATAGCGCCTAATAATTGCAAGTGGCCACTATTTTGAATATCGTCACTTGACATGAACAAAAAACGTAAAAGTTGTGTGACCCTACACATTTACTACATATTTACTGTATGTGTGCCTAGTGTGATCATATTCGAAAAAAAAAAAGTTTCCTTATAGCTCTCGTGATCAGGAAATTTTTTGACTACATGGACAAACTGCATAGTCAAATGACCTTTCTGGTGTGTATGTATATACAGACACACACAAAAACACACATACACATGCCTATGTACCGAATTTGATGAAATTCGTCCCATGTGTGACGAGTTAAAAATGTTTTACGGGACACGCACATAAGGACCCACAGAGGAAGGAAGGTGATTTCGTAAATCCGTTATTGCTTTGGAAAGTAGTCTAATTAGGCATTCGTTGTTATCGAACCAGTGTTCGCCTAGGATAGACCAGGAGCGGATAAATTTTAATTAGCTATTAAACAACAAGTTTTCTGATCGCTTCTGTGTTGTGAGGTGCGGTGGATTGCAGGGGGCGAAAGAAACGGAAGTGTCCTGAGAAAACCTACGGATCTATGGCAATGTTCACCGCCTTCCCTGTATGCGACAATCGTTAGTTTCCTGATCTTTGTGACGGAAGGCGAGTTTCATGATTACTGTGGCACCTTGGCGCCAGGATGGGGATTATAACAGTTCTGGCTTGGTGGAGGGGGGTTGGCAGGGCAGTCAACCGAGATCGAATCTGCGTTGTCCCAAAATGCGCGAGTCATGAAAGCTTTCACCCACCCCACCCACTCCAAGGAGTTGCATGCGAAGCTAGCTGCAGTGCAGTTGAGGTGGGCGGGTGGTCGCCGCCAGCCCTGATTAGCCGACTCGCACGCAGGGGCGTATAAATGTCGTTACTATTAACGGCGGGAGGGCAGAGGGACGCGGAGTGCACTCACGGTGTGCCCGGCGGGGGAGGATACCCCCGGAAAGTGGCCGGTAGCGACGGGGAGTGCGCGGGACCTCACTGGGCGCGGTAATGGCGGTGACAGAGGTACCGCATTAGTCTCCCGGAGCGACGCCCCTCTTCCAGGCGGTCTAATGGAAGCGTTGCCGTCGCCAAACAACTCGCCGGCCGTCGTCGTCTGATGTTTCTTAAATCCAAATCCCTCTTCCTTCACCTCGGGGCGGCTTGTCCTCTCGCGCCCGTGTCGTGTGTCTCATTGTGAGGGGCCGCCGCGAACCTGCAAATCCCTCTCTTTCTCCCTGCCTCTTGTCGCGGGATAAAAGCTTTCTCCGCAGCTTCTTTCAGCCACCCCCGCACCACCCCTCTTTCTTGTCGCCCAGCGACCTGCCTTGGTTTGCCGACGTCGCCTACAGTCGCGCCTGGCCAGGTGAATTTGGCTGCGTCCCCAAGAGGCGTTTCTTCCCTCAGCAGGAAACATCAACACCAATTATATTTGTTATTCACTATATACTGAGCACTTAGCAGAACGCGTAATTAATTAATTATATATTTTATTGGGCCAATTGATGTTAACTTGCGAAAGTGTTGAAACGTTTACGTTGCTTCTTAGTTACATAGGAGTTTTCATGTCTAAAATAGTGCTCATTTTATCCTGAATGGCCTATAGATACACTCACGTTATGGTTAGTTACTGTAGGTTGAAAAGAAAACATGTTTTCTTATGGGAGAATTTGGCACAGGAAAAAATTCTGCCGCTAGTTTCGCTGATGTAACTAACGTCTATAATAAAATACGAAACATTAGTAGAATTTAAATGAAGAACTGTACTTGGCTTAGCAAAGAGAGAAGTCATTTAATTAGTTTTTAAAGTGAGCGAAAAAAAAAAAAACAATTTCGGCTTTTAAATAATCAAATTCGTGCAACTTAAAAGCTCTGTGATTGGTCAGTTTACACCTGTTAGCGAGCCCAGCGCTCTAACGGCAGAAATTTTCCGTGTGTAAAAATTTTAACATTGATCTTTCCTACCTGCAGTAGAATTAACCTTACCCTAAAGGGGTTTACACAATTTAATACTTAAGCATTAAGACTTAAGCAGTAGGACTTAAAACGGCCGCCTACCCCACGCATAGAATGCGTTGCAGTGTGTTCGTAAACAGATTTTTTCTACGAAACTATTCCACGTGTGCCCATTGTGCCAACGTGCGAAAAAAAAAACTTTACACAGAGTCAGAACCTCATTGTTAAGACGCCACGCTCATTAAAAATGCTGTTTCTAAGCCCTCCAACATAGCTAAAAACGGCCTTTCCAGACTTCCGTACTTCAAAATGTACTAATTGGATGTATGTGAAACTCAGATTGCGACCTGCACTGAACTTATTTGCAGACTTTCCAGCGATAAAATTATACGGTCACAGCTTAATGTCCCATAGTAAAAACCGTTCGGCGGGAAGCTCGCTCGCTAGTTCAGCGCTTGGCTCGTTGAGGCGACGCGGCATTTGATGCGCGCTTCAAGGTCGACCTTACTGCTCCGTCGCTTTTAAGCCTCTCACGCCCGGTTTGGCGCACTCTTAATGATTTCTTCCGTCACATTGATCTGAACGGAAGCATGCACAATTGATTGTCTCCAGCAATTTCCAGTTTTGTTTGATGCAGGAGGGCTAACTGCTTGGAGATTGAGGAGGGCGAACTGCTTAGAGATCTACGGAGTATGAATGATAACCATAAACGTATTTCCAATTCTGTAATCATTAAGATTCACCAAGATGTTTCTTCTTTTCCCATAAGAGATTTCACATTACTCGTATTCACATAGGCTATGAAGTACTTGGCGTGTGGCTTAGCACGTAAGAAAATACATGGACTCCTTGATGACAAGATCGGAAATATATTGTGAAGAACGAATATTAGCTTCCTACGACTCGTTAAAGAAAATTGTAATTATACATTGGGCCATCCCCAAGTGGACGTGTGTTCACCATATGAGGAACGAAATAAAAATCTCCCGTACTTTGTGAGTCGGCAAGAATTGCAACTGCTGAACTACTTGTCCTCGAACCTAGAGTCAAAACATTTTGTATGAAACTCAATAAATTAAGCACACTACGCAAAGACAGAATATACGTATGAGACATAGTTTTTTATTACATGCAGCAGTTACCTTTTCATTCATTATCAGTTCATGAAATGAATCTATTTGATGAAATTGTGCCCGGTACTGAATGGCAATTCAACATTGTCTGTCAGTCCGGTATTGCAATAAATTGTGCCCAGTACTGAATGGCAATTCAACTTTGTCTGTCAGTCCGGTATTGCAATAAATTGTGCCCAGTACTGAATGGTAATTCAACTTTGTCTGTCAGTCCGGTATTGCAATAAATTGTGCTCAGTACTGAATAGTAATTAAACTTTGTCTGTCAGTCCGGTGTTGCAATAAATTGTGCCCAGTACTGAATGGTAATTCAACTTTGTCTGTCAGTCCGGTGTTGCAATAAATTGTGCCCAGTACTGAATGGTAATTCAACTTTGTCTGTCAGTCCGGTATTGCAATAAATTGTGCCCAGTACTGAATGGTAATTAAACTTAGTCTGTCAGTCCGGTGTTGCAATAAATTGTGCCCAGTACTGAATGGTAATTCAACTTTGTCTGTCAGTCAGGTATTGCAATTGATTATAAAATATCTTTTCGATGAGTTAGAAACTTAAAAACTTAAATCGTGTATCGTAGCTGGATGAAAATACAGTACAAAAGAGGGAAAAACAGAGCGGAAAAAATTGTTGATTAAAATTAGCATATTTATATTTTTCTAAGTACTTCTGTGATCAGCTAGAACTTAAACTTTACTAAGCATAGCTCACAACTGGATGACAGATAAGAAAAAATTCATGAAAATAATTATTTAAAACATAAAATTAAAAATTTGTACGTGCCACGTCTTTAAAACATATGACTTGCAAAATTCAGCACAAAAATAATTAATTAAAAATAATACATTTTTAATATAGGTACTACGTTTTTAAAACGCACTTCAAAGTATAAAATACTGTAGTTTATCCTATGAAAATACTTGTGACATTTAAAATGAAAAACGTGTGGTGCATGCAATAGATTATCGATGCATGAATAGTTCACTTAATTTTATTGCACTGCAAATTATATGAAATTAGTATCATCTATTGCACGCGCTCCGCGTTTTTTTTTCTAGGATTTTCATAGGATAAATTATTTTATTCTTTTTCATAGAATAAATTATTTGATTCTTTTTCATAGGATAAATTATTTGATCTTTGAAAGAACTGTGCAATGGGAGTGCATTACTGGATTCAGTTTCTTGGACGTACTCCATTGCAAATCGAATGATTGTCAAAGAAAACTAAACAAATTAAAGAAAACCATAAAATAAGCAGAGTATGCTTAGTCAGCAAGATACATACACAAAATGAAATTCCAAAATGGAATCGGGTCAAATAAAAGCAAGGAACAAACAGATAATAAACGAAAATAATAACAAATAAAATAAAAACCAAATAGCATGCGACACAACGATGAGACGAAACAACAAACACAGTAGATATCAGACACTCGTGTTCCTGAACCCTGTGTGTCTACCTGATGACGGGAACAGATTCCAGTTCCCGAAACGTCGTAACACTGTCTGTCTGGAAAACTACTGTGTCTTGTTTCGTCTCTTCATTGTGTCGTTTGTCTTGTCTGTATATGTCTGTTATCTGTTGCGTTTTGTCTCGTCTCTTTGTTGTGTTTTTTTTTTTTTGTTATTTTTCTGTTCGTGTCTGATATCTACTGTGTTTGTTGTTTCGTCTCATCGTTGTGTCGCATGCTACTTGGTTTTTATTTTATTTGTTATTATTTTCGTTTATTATCTGTTTGTTCCTTGCTTTTATTTGACCCGATTCCATTTTGGAATTTCATGTTGTGTATGTATCTTGCTGACTAAAGCATACTCTGCTTATTTTATGGTTTTCTTTTATTTGTTTAGTTTTCTTTGACAGTCATTCGATTTGCAATGGAGTACGTCCAAGAAACTGAATCCAGTCATAAATTATTTGATACTTTTTAATCCGTTTTAAATCGTAGTATATTAAAACTTCTTTTTATTTAATATTACTTGTTTTGGTTTTTATTTATTTATTTTCAGATTCCTTTACGAACCTTTCTTTATCTCCTTTCACTTTCACTAAAATGGCGTGAAAATCAGTTTTAGATGTTAGCGTATACATTAACATTTTTTAGGGAGGTGTGCTGGTAAGTCTGTACACGTGTTTAGTAAATTATTGAGTTGCATTTTATCTTGTTAATTATTGGTACCGTACGAACTGTTTTTCTATATCCAAAATTATTGTACATTTATTTCCTTTGCAGGTTTTTCTACCTGTACCACTTCTCGTTCTACGCGTACCACTACAGGTTCAACGGGCAGTATAGTGGCCTCGCTCTCATCACCTCCTGGCTGTTTATTCAGGTAAGTGGTAGTTAGTTGTCCAGCTAGTCCCTGCTGGTAAGGGTAAGTAGGAAGTAGTTAATGAGATTAATACAGTAGTAATATGAACTGTATCCTCAAGAACGCAGGCGAGTTACAGTCAAGGGCGGATTGTTCTTGCCATGGATAATTTTTACTACGCAGAAGTTCAACCCATTCGCATTCCTATACGTGTTCTAATTGCTGTTGTACAGGGTACCCACAGACCTAGAATGTCAGGGAAAGTAAGCGAAAGTCAGGGAAAGTCAGGGAAACATGTTTTGAAACCCTGTGAGTCAGGGAAAATGACCCTAAGAGAGCAGAAAGTCAGTGGATATGTTCCGAGTATGATACAGTATTAAACTGTTCTCTTCACAGCATGCACTTTTTTCTGTTGTGAAGGCCACTTTTCCTTTTTTAAGTGTTAGTTTTTCTGGTCTTTTTATCCAAATTTTTAATGTTGTATAATAATAATTAAATGTAATTTTTCAAATAGTCAAATATGGCATCCACAACTTAGTTTATAGGCATTTATTTCAATGTTACTGTTTTAAATTGTTATATAAAATATATTTTGTTTAAAAGTAGAGTGATGGGTGGCTATGGGGATGGTGGAGGCTGCAAAAAAGTTTGTTGTGTAGGCGTGTTATTGTGTAGGCGTGTTATAATAATATTAATTATGGTCAGGGAAATTTTTAATGATTGGTCAGTGAAAGTCAGGGAAATTAATTTTAATATTTCTGTGGGAACCCTCCCTGTGTATGATACTTCACGCTACACACATACATTACAATTAGCCACATTTGAGGTAGTTGTGACTTTCTGTGATATAAAATATCTTGGTTCTTAAACTAGACAGTAACAGATTTGAGATTGCTAATGTATTCGCAGGAACAACAAGCTTGCAAGTTGATATGTTCCTGATGAGTTTCTTGTTATTTATTATCTAATAACACTGAGTCATTGCTGGAAAAGTTGAGAGTTTGCTAGACTGCCGTGTCTTGTGTACACGCAGAACGTTCTTCTTTCGTTACTGACGTAGATCCACTTTGTCTGAGACAATGAGTGACTTTCTGGTTCGTCACAACCGAAGGTTTATTTTTCGTCTGCAAACAGCATAGCCCGTTGTTAATAATAATTGTCTTCCAGTCATGCCGGTTGGTTTGTAAACTATGTCAGTGCTATATATATATATATATATATATATATATATATATATATATATTTATTTATTTTTTTTTTTGCGATTTTCCACTGTGTAATTATTACGTAATCAGTTATATTGAACTGTGCAATTGTAGTTTAAATTTTGTTAATCTTCCTTCGTCATAGTCAACGCAGAGAGAATTACTTCGCGATTTCTTTAGCAGTTGATTTCCTCAGTTACATGCATGATTGTGGCACTATCTAAGAGTTCAGAAATCGGCAATGGGTATTACAATAGGGGTATGACGTAATTGCCGTGAGGAATTATTCGGACAGGCTGAGAAGTTTTCAGGTCGCGGGCGATGGGGAGGTCCGCTGGTGGTCGCCAGGATGGGGCCGTATTGTGGTCGCGTCACCCAGGACCGCAGCTTGCCCCTGATGGTCTGTCTGCACGTGACGTCAATAGCCAGTCATATTACTGCTTGTTTTTTCTATCCCATCCCCTCTTCCCTGAAGTCCGTTCGTGGCGCGCACATTGCCTCTGACAGAAGCCACTCAACATGCTCCCCTCCCAGCCACCCTTCCAGGATACGCTCAAAGGTTTATTGTGACATATTTTTCTGCTGGCTGTCTTGTTTCCCGGAGTTCTTGGTATTGTCTCTTCCCCTCAACGTGTTCGGTTTCGTTTTGTTTCTTCCGCTGTTCGTAATCGATCTCCCCCAACCCCCTGCTCCTCCTAACAACTCTTGTCATCCCCTTTCCAACTCGGCGTATCGTCAGCTGCTCCCATTTCTCCTCCACGAATCCCCATAATTTTGTTTCTCGTATTCATTTCCCTCCGGTCGAACGTTCTTTGCAGACGGCCGCTGGGGTTCATCTCGAGAAGAATCGCCAGAAAGAAAACTACGTGTGTTGAGGGAATCGTATTTAGTAAAATTGTAAGAATATCCTTGTATGACATTAAAAATAATAATTCAAATTAGTTTTCTCGTCTTGAACTTGAAATGGCCGGACCACAAACGTTTTGTTTTGAAAGGACATCATTAATATAAATCAAACTTGAGAAAATCGATACTGATGTCCTTTCCAAACACATACTACACTTAGCATGCTTGTAACTTACATTACTGACCGATGTCCTTCCTACACCAATTATGTTTGTGTCTGGTAAACAGATCGAAACCTCTTGGGAGTTGATGTCTAAAATAAATGTGGACATACGACTTACAACCTAAAATTATTATTAATTGTGATACACAGCCAGCTATTATGAAAGTACATGATATTAAACCCCAATTGTTCCTATGAAGTTAATATGAACGAAGGCATTTAAAGTGTTGTAGTTTGTAACATCACTTCTCCAACATTATTAGAAACGGCATTGGCATAATCGTAATTATTTGACAAGTTCTATTCAACTACATTTCAAGCAACATTTTTAAAATAAGTTTAAAGGTTGACTTTGTTTGTCGCCCTTAGAATATCGATTTGCATTAATATTTCTCATGTAATCTTTTAAAACGCTGAATAAAAACGCCTGCCGCTATGCAACCTGTGTAACTACCATCACTACAGGAATCGCCGCCACCCAAGAAGTTTCAGTCTAATTCAAAATCGACCTCTACATGTGAGATTAACTGATAACAGTTTTACACTACGTGTTGCATTCTTTCCAGATTCCCTCCTATTTTTTCTGCTACTCTAATTACCCCCAGTCCCAAATTTGATTTCCTGTTCCCTTTTCTTAATTTCATATCAAGATCACAATTTTACTGTATTCCTGTTACGTTTTTCAACGGCAGAGGTAGAAATATCTATGTCGAGTCACAGTACAGGCATAATTGTACTACATATGCGTAGTTTTTAGTTTGTTTCCGTGAGTGATCTGACTTTTGCCAAATAAAATTTTCAAACGACCTTCAGAATAATTAAAATTCGCATTCATCGCCTCCCCCGTTTTGTCTTTGTAGATGTATTTGTACTGTTATAATGTGAATGAATTGAACGACATTCAATTTTCTATATTTAATGCCATTAGCTGGTGGAGGATTCAAAACTGAAATTTCGGAATTTTGTATACTTCACTTTTATCGTGGTTGCCATTATGTCGATTTTCTCGTTGTCACAAATCGTACTTAATGTGCATGTTTGTCGATAATTCTATCTCAGACTGTTATAGTTTGTAGTGAAGTAGGAGTAAGTAGTTTGTGTGATTTTATCAAACTTGACTTCTTCATTGCTCTTAAATAAAGGGGGTTTTGAATTCTCGTGGTCTTTCGTCCAATCACTATTTATCCGTTTACATCACACATCCTATTAATTCTTCCCATCACTGGAGAAAAAGGACTATAGAAGAAGATTAGTCAGTTAAAAAAATGGAAATACGTTGTCATCACTATACGATCTTTCCGTCTTGTGAAGGGTTGTGAGGAAGGAAAAAATTAATCCTTTGATAATTTATACAAAAGGATAGATTTAATTTGTGCACATAATATGAGATTGAGAACTGACTGCGTGCGTGATAACAATAGTAATTTACACTTCGTAACGGGTCAGTTATTGTTTCTAACATTTTGAATATCGAATTACTTCCGATATTCTATTGCCGCAGTAACGAAGTGAACCTCGCAGGAAAATCTCGTGGGAAACCCTTGATATGAACAGACGCAGAATAAAACATGATATCGAGGCAATTATTATACCCTAAGTCTGGTACACACTATCCTTAATTCTCTACTTAATACCTTACTTAATTCTGTTCAAAAAAGGCCGATTGAGATTTCATTACAGAATTCTGTAGCAGAACGTCTGTGTTGTGCACACACTATTACTTATATCTTTCGGTACATAAAGGAAAAAAAAAGTTTAATGTTCCTTGAATTACAACACTAAAATTGCCGAAAAATATTCGAAGTATTCGAAAAAAATTCTGACATTTAGACTTGTAATGCTACTTTTACCATAACAGGGCTGACCGAGAAATGTGGGATTCTACGATTGTCACGCCACACGCCGTGCACCAGTTCATTTGTCGCTAGTGTCTTCCTTCGTTGGCCATCTTAGCCATGAAAGAGTGAGTGAGAGATTTTGATCAGCACTCAACATAGAGGTCTTTAGCGCTGGTGAAGGGTGACATGAGTGAATATTTAGCAGCGCCGGAATGAATGGGCGGGGGAAACGGGATATCCCGAGAAAACCCGCCGACCAGCGGCATCGTCCGGCAGGATTCCCACATGCGAAAATCCGGGTACCAACCCCGCCGGGAATCGAACTCGGATCTCCTTGGCGGGAGGCGAATGGTCTGACCATTCGGCCACCGCGGCCCCTTTTGCCATGAACGTCAGTACGGATTTAGCGGAATTTTCGGCACCACTCTCGCACTACGCCATCACTCGTACATAAAGTCATCAACGTACACAACGCTAATTCTGCGATGGATTTTTCCTGCATTGTGCCCTTCTGTCTGTAAAAAATTCGAACGACACCTGCCCGTAACCATGCGACTGTGGTCATAAGCGAAGCTAGATATTAACTAGTGGGTGGTCCTAGCCTTTACTGATCTCACCAATGGGGGAGGTAGGGGTCCGGGGGTTCTCCCCCAGGAAAATTTTGAATTTCAAGGTGAAAATTGTGCAATTTAAGCAGTATTTGGTATCTGGACATTGTATGTAACACTGGTAGAAATATTAATACTTTTTGAAGATAATTTTTGAGTAGTGATAATAAATACGAAACCTAAAAACTATAACATATATAAGTAGCCAACTAGCTGGGTGCTGTAGTGCGCATGTGCAAATTCCATGAACTGAAGAAAACAGTAGTTTAATGCTTTGGATATTTCCATTTCTTACTTTCTCTGTGCGTGCGTCTGTGTATGCGTGTTTGCGAGGGTTACCTGTAGATACTTAAGTGTTCCCACTGTTCACATGCTTGTGAAAAGAAGGTTTTAAGAACTCTACACTACTTCTAAAGGAGTTGGTAATAACGTTTGTGTCGAAACCTGTCAGACCTAATGGGTGGCCCTGTGCATATCCGGACCACCCCGTAACTTCGCCTATGACTGTGGTGTTGGTTTGGCCACTGAACACGTTTACAGGGAAGGGCCGTAGGTAGAGCCCACGATTTTTCGCGAAAAGAATTCTGCAGCAGTTTGTTGCAATGCCTTATGTGCACATATGAAGCTATTCTTTGTGGTTATTGGCAGAATGTATTATTGCTCAGACGTGCCTCATTTGACTGCCAACAGGAACAAGGTTACTGCGACATCACACGTCTGTGATTTGAGGTAGAACCTTAGATGCTGAGAGTTACAACAGCCAATCATCGACCATGAAGCAAGGCTGCATATGTGCACACAAGGCATTGAAACAAACTGTTGCAGAATTCTTTTCGCGAACAATCGTTGGCTCTATGGGTAGGTAAACATCAGTGCTGTGTTACGATCAAGGGGTACAAGACCAATGCTGACGGTCTGTCTCGATGTGTTAGCATGTTTTCCGGAACATGTCCGGCTCTCCGCACCGACCACCCCTCCTGTACCTGATCCCTAAGACTTAACAGGAGACAACTTACAGAGCCATATTTGCCAGCCATATTGTGGACATTTGCCTTGTTCCGGGTAACAGACCACCTCAAAGCGAGCTTGGGAAAACATGTCCCTCCACTGGGCCAACCAGACACCCAACTTCTTAGGATCTGTTGCTTCGGGCCACGCGACATTCAACCGCAACGCAGGTCAGCGCAAGTCAAGGGCGGTAGGCCCGTACACTACCAGTGGCAAGCAATTACTGGCACGGCCGCCCACAAGGGGGGTACCGATTGTCTTCCGGTCTTCTTGACCTGGAACGACATTAAACAACAGCCTGGAGCGCACCATTACGTGGAATCCATCAGACTGCGCAAAACTTTTCCTGGCGAATCCTGACAGCAGTGCTCTCGCGTCGCAATCAGTCGCAGAAGCGGCCAAAGAAAAGTCGAACCCTAACAGGGAGAGCTGCACCCGCAACAACTCTCGAGGTACTTCGAACAGCCCACAATCATTCAGTACGTGCTGCATGGTGTGAGGCACATGACAGTGACTACACATCGGGTCGTTAGCCAGCTTGAAATTATACAGCTTTGCCTTAAAGTTCCCATGACCAGTTAGAAATTGCGTCAGAAATCCAAGACTCGCTTGGACTTCACACGCTCCGTGACGCTTGGGATTGAACGGCGCCATATTGCAGCCCATAACATGCAGTGTTCTATACCAAAGTATTTTTTTGGTTGAATATAAATTTGTTACCCGCCACCCTCGCTAAAGTACAATTTCCCAATCTTCACCTGCAATATGTCAGTGTTCAATTTGGTCATGTAACAAAGAGCAGCGTAACAGTATTGTTCTTTTATAACGTCTTTGTTACGATTCGCTAGCTATCGCCTCATATGCATCCCATGAAGAAATGAAACTGCAATCACATCTGATGCACCTCGTACACGTAATCTCGCCCAAAATGTTTAAACGGACAAGGTTCAATAGGCAAGTTGCAACTTTCTTTGCTGAGGGTATTGGAACGTTGGAGCACCGGTACTGCGTATCTTGTACCATAATGAATAATCTTACAAAAATCCTTAATTTTCACGAGTTTAACGTAAATACGTAGGTATATGCTGTGATGTTTCTTCAGCATAAGCGTGGTTCCACGAACACCGATACAATCGGAGCTCTATCTGACGCTGATGTACAAGTGTATTAGTCTCCATGGTGATTATGTTGAAACGTAGCTGAAAGATGTACGTATCTTTTGACAGCAAAGCATTTTAAATTTAATCCCCGTTTTTTTTTCAACCCACCGGAGCTGGGAAATAATAACCCTTCTTAATTCACACCGATAAACAGTATAGGCTGTTCCGGATAAACTGAGCACTTAGCCATTATGCCTCCATATTTACTATTTTAAATACGACAACGTCCATGTAACTAAAAACTAGTGTAAACATTTCATAACTCAAAAATTTTCTTCTTTAGCCCTAATAAATAAAATTTTAAAATTATTGTAAGTGTTGGGAAGTGCTCGCTTTAAAGTGAACCGCCTATATCACGGGCTACGTCAAGAACTTCGTTCAGGTCTTACTATCGTTGTACAAGGCATAAGAGTATAGTATGTTCGGTGCACTTGTAAATGAATAAACTGTTTGTCTGTGCGCACAGTATTGGTACGTGGTGCCGTAATTGTGGTACATTTGGGAAGCACGGTGCCTGCAGTGAATTAGCAGAGGTGGTCGTCTTCCTGCCCGCCTGTGTTGCAGGGCTTGTTTCCTGGCCGCTGTGATGAGATGCCCCGCGCCATCAGGCCGACCCCTGGGGCCGTACCTCCCTCCTTCATTCCTTTTCCTCACCAACTGCTTCGATAACTCTCTGCACCGCAGTCTCAAAGGGAAACTGCGAGAGAAGATAAAAAGGTCAGAGGCGCCATCCTCAAGTTGTGAGTTGCTTCTTCCCCCCTCCT
Organism: Medauroidea extradentata; assembly: GCA_003012365.1. Lineage (NCBI taxonomy): Eukaryota > Metazoa > Arthropoda > Insecta > Phasmatodea > Phasmatidae > Medauroidea > Medauroidea extradentata. Next base: position 74,679 of record PNEQ01028871.1, on the reverse strand, counting down.
CCGCCTCTACAGTCGGTCTGTGGAAGAACAACTTTCCTACTTATGATTTTTAATCTCGGGCGGAGGACCTGTCGAGAGGGGAGTCGGATCGACAAGGCTCGTATACCCCTTCATCCCGTGGCTGATTCTCTCGCGCCGCGCAAAATGAACTATGTACGTCTGAGCATCAAATATCCCTCCCCCTCCTTGTCTCTTTTTATTTAAGAAACTGGGATGTATCTGCGTGCTCTGTTTGAACTTAAGATGCTGTATCACTTCTTAAAAAATTTCTCATTCTTGTGTAACAACTGAGTAGCCAGCGGAGTTACTGAAAAATTTCTCTACACAGAGGACAGTGTCTGAGTAGCCAGCGGAGTTACTGAAAAATTTCTCTACACAGAGGACAGTGTTTGGTCCAGTTAACCGTATATACGTTTGTAAATGGAGAAACACGTATTAATTTGATCAGGGGGAAGGGATTTACTTTTGCTGAACTAAATATGAAATGCGTGATATATAGACCTATTAAAAAAAATTCTGATCTTAACTAGACTAAACCCTTAGAGAACTAAACCTACATGGCAAACAAATATTTGGTTGATTCAAAATTTCAGCAAGTGTTTGGCCGTATACGAACACGGTCGGCTGTGCCAAATTTTTTTCTCTGTGTATTGTGGCATCACTGTTTATAACTAGGTATATGTTTTTGTATATGGAAGTGGAGTTCTACGGCCTTTATTACAGTGAAGTTGTGTATATTATGTTACAACTGCAATTTGAGACGTTTTATATCAATATAATCACATTTAAATTTGGCGCTGAAAACACATAATTTCCATGTAAGGAATGTGTGTGTCTCATATTGTTTGCTGAGTGTCCGTTGTATTGATTGTTGGGTTCGTGCGAAATTTAAATATTAAAGCATGTTATATTGCTCTCATTAGAGTATGCACCACTTCTCATGCAGGAAATTGTTGGTATAATACCTGAAAATTCAGGGAGTTAACTGAAAACGTTTATAGAGGAACGTTACGTTTACGACCCCGTGTGTATTTTTGTTCAAAAATTGTTACTTTGTTTTGTATAGTTTTGTTTTAAATGTGAAGGATATTTAGTATCTTAAATGTAATCATCTCGTAAGAGTAGTATAATTATTCTTAATTCGGATATAGTGTGCATAATGCAAGGTAAGGTAGTAGATAAGATTCCTATCATTTTTTAGAATATATTTTGCTAAAAAGGTTTTAATGAGAAAGTGATGGAAAATTCAGCGTGATGAGTGGTACGGGTTCTTAAAGCTGTTCAAATATGAAATTCATAATTTTTTGTACAAAACATATGTTAATTTAGCACATGTTAATAGTTATTAGATTATACTGTTACGGGAAATTTTTAGCATGCATATTATTAGCAAAACGACATGTAAAAAGTCAACATTTTTTTTATTACGGCTGCATATTCTTCAATGAAACGTATTTTTGTATTTTTAAAAAGTCTGAAAATAATGAATTTAATATCGAAAATTAGCGACGTCTTTGGTACAATTAAAGACGAAAACAGTTTTATCTCGATCAAATATTTTGTTTTTGAGCAAATAGCGTTATTCCTTCTGATTACAACGATACAAAGTTTACAGCTATGCGAATTGTAAATTCATTGTAATACATGTCGGTGGCAACAAGTGTGTTACCCCGCTCTCTCAATGCTCGTGGGCGACTGAATCAGAGATCTTAGAGCAACTCAATATACTATACTGATTTAACGTGCTCTGCCGTGTGTCTGGGTAGTTTGTGAGACACGCATTGTCACATAAAACGCTTCAAACTAATACTGGCGAGTGAGTGAGAGATTTTGGTCAGCGCTTAACATCGAGGTCTTCAGCGCTGGTGAGGGGTGATATGAGGTGAGTATGGAGCGGTGTCGGAATGAAATGGCGGGGGAAACTGGAGATCCCGAGAAAACCGGCCGACCAACGGCATCGTCCGGCATGATCCCCACATGCGAAAATCCGGGGACGGACCCCACCGGGAATCGAACCCGGATCACCTTGGTGGGAGGCGAGAGGTCTGATCACTCGAGCACTTGAATGGCCTTAACGTAATATAACGGAAGTTTTTTTTTTTTTTTTTGCATTTTATAAAGAAAACAAATTGATCTTGTACTTGCCCGTAGTAAAACTATTCGTACTCGTAAGTTAATTCACAGCAACATATATGTAATGAGGTATGTACTTTGTCTCTGACGAATGAACGGTGTAGTATGTAACACTTGTTATTTTTCCGCGAATATTTAAAATTTGTTTTCATAACGTTTATACACCAAATGAGCACACTTGAAACGGTGCTTCTGTAATTTTTAAAAAATATGTTACACTTATTAGAAACACGATTTTGGAACCCCCTCAAAATGTTTTTTTTTTAAAGGCTGCTGCAACTCCAAAAATATCACCACCTGGAACGCAGAGCCATGAAGCATGCCTTTACTACATACTATCCACGTATATATAATTATAGGTTCACAGTTTAAATTCCCATAGAAAAAAAGACTACTACAAAAACATTGCTTGCTAATTTAGTGGCGATTACTGTTTTCGTCGAGTCTTAGCGCCTCAAACGTGAACAATTGCATCTGCTGTATAGACTTCTTTAAACCACAGTATTTACGGGAGTGATTAAGCCAGTTATTACGTACCTCGAGAGGGCGCTGAATCGTGACCTGCGGTGAAGCAGAAAATGGCTATGAAACAGCTGCAATGTCAGGTATCGTGTAGAGCTAGTGAAGTAGTATACTAGGGCGCAGTCCAGCGTGAGTTGTTGCCGTGTACGAGATGGAGCGAAGAATGTCGAATGTCCCACAACTTCGGAACTAGGATATCGCGTTCTTGTCTGGTGTGCCCACTGTTATGTCGCTTCACTATGCCGTTAATTCTCGTCGTGCCACGAACCGTCCAACCTGTGTTAAGAGTCGTGATATGGCTATCACAACAATGCAGGTCTGCGAACTCGCAGACACTATTGACACTCCAGAACACGAAGCCGATTACGTTGTTAATATAGTTAAGAGCGCTGGAGTGAATTATTTAAGGTCGTTCACGTGGCAAAAATTCATAATTTTATATTTGCTTGACGTAGTGTTAGTTTTATAGACGTGACTTGTGACTACATTTTCCATTTGCAGAAATTTTTTTAGCTCTCATAGTTTTCCCGTAGCGGCGTGTCAAAGTTAGAATTTGCAAGTTACAGGAACATAGGTATAACAAAAACCAAGTGACTTACTCGAATGAAATAACTTACACTGAAATTAGATATAATGGGTTATATGCTAAAAGATTTAAAAACACACAATGGAATTCCTTTGTACTTTTTAAAAAAATCCGAAAATGACGAAAATTTATCTCGTCTATGGCAATTTTTAAAAAAATACAAAATGACTTTGTTGTGTGTTTTTAAATCTTTTAGCATGGTGCCCATTATATCTAAATTCAGTGTAAATTATTTCATTCGAGCAAGTCACTTGGTTTTTGTTATACATGTGTTCCTGTAACTTGCAAATTCTGACTTTGACATGCCGCTATGGGAATGAGAGCTAAATAATGTCTACAAGTGGAAAATGTAGTCCCAAGTAACGACTATAAAACTAACACTATGTCAAGCAAATATGAAATTTTTGCCTCGTGAAAAACCTTAAAGACTTGTAAACACAGCTTTGTTTCATAGTTTATACAAGAAGGCCATAAAATCCGGCTGCAAGAGCAACTATTATCACCTTCAAGAGTAATACAATAAAACATATCAAGAAAATTTGGCAGATGATGCCATAAATTGAAATTACCCTATAATTGTGCACATATTTTTTTCTAGATTTTTGTGAATTTATTTTAAAGTAAGTTATTTTATTATTCATTTTAGTGCTACTGTTTCAGATTGGTAAATATAGTTAAATTTGTTTATATATTTTTCTTCTACTGCACTGAACTGCACAAGTCATTTGTAAGATTTATCTCATTCTTGTGTGTTGTGTAACTTGTCGATAATGTATAATTTAAGCTGCAAGTCTATTCGGGGATGTAGATTCCTTTTCGTTTAAGTTTTGTCACATCTGTTTATTTGTTTCATTTAAACACTGATAGTTTCATGTCCTTTTTTAAAATTGCTTCTGGTTACATTTCAGCTAATTTTTATTGCAACCCTTGTGTGTGTGATATTGTTTTGAAAATTTGTTAAAGGTAAGAGGAATAGATTTTAGCCGTAACTTCGCAAAAAAAAAATTGAAATATGAAATAAATAAATGAAAGACGAAATAAATAAATAAAATAACTAACTGAAATCTCTAAACTTAAAATTACAATCAGTTATTTAGAGGAGTTTTCTTGAGTTGTGAACCATTACTAGAGCAACTGATTTTTGTTCAAAATAATTTAGCTCCAATTGTGGTGTCTTAGCAACATAAATCTGATGGGCACTGTAAAATGAGCTATGCCTCTGTACAAATTCATGCTCTCCAATAATCTTGTAGATGTGTACGTAAGACACTGAAACAAGTTGGCGCAAGATTCGTTCCAAAATTCGTTTTGCCATAAATAAGTGGCACTATTACTTGTCTAAAGGGCCAGTCTGTGTACCATAATTCTCGTGATAGTAAATGATAATACGGCGTCAGGTTGAATGCGACATTTTTCAGGGTACTGCTGGTGTAACTTGGGTTGAAGATCGAATTAACAGAAAGATGCTGTGAGGCAAGCTAACACTCAAGTTACACCAGCATTGTTCTGAAAAATGTGCTCAGAACTTGTCGGCACGTTATCTGTTACTATAAGAATGACGGTACACATACGATACTTCGGACAATTTATGGTCCAGATCTTTTTATAAAAAAAAAACCTTTTAAAGAGCTGTTTACATTACTAAGTGTTTAGGAATGTACGCTGGATATTATAGTGGGTAACGAGACTTTGTGGCCTTCCAGTGCACAATAATAATAATAATAATAATAATAATAATAATAATAAAATGATTGTGTAGGCAAATGAAAGCAAGTACTGTTCAAACGAACTATATCGCTTTGTACCATGAATTACTTGAGTCAAACGAGCACATTTTGCAATTTTCGGCCACGCGTTTTTCTGATTTTAAGATTAATTACCTGCAAACAGAAAATATTCGTTTCGTTGTTTGAATTTTTTTTTTTCGCGCTTGTTTGTTTTTCCTAATAGATATTGTTCTGCACTATCAGCAGGAAATGAAATATGCTGTGCTGTTATTTGTTTCCAGTATGAGATAGAAACTAAACAAATACGTCGCTAATTGATATGTTGTAAGACAGGTGTTCTGTAGAAAAATAACGGTGAATCTAAAGCCAGCATAACACGAGTAGTGTGTTCCGCAATGTAACTCCATTGTCGCCTCTATTTTGTGTTTCGACTATTATTTACGCCCAATTTCACAAAAGTAGTGTGTCGACCTTTAGATACACTGGTAATTTTCTTGCAGTGCTCCCTAAACTTTAGAAGACTGCGCCGCTTTTCGCATTTACCTTTTGCCGCGTGCCGCCCTTGTACATATCTGTTTTGTGTTTTTCGGTTCTTGTATAGATTAAGTAACGTGTATATGTGCACTATAATATTTATAGTGTTCCCTCGTGTAATGGCGACGAGTCATGCTATGCACTCAGCAATTCTTGAAGGATTATAAAAAAATAATTCAAGTTTAGACTTAAATAAACAGTGGTAAAATAGTAAACGTTATTGTTGTTATTACAAAATGCGCATGGATGTTGTGCTTTAGTACGTGATAACATCCCCAGAGTGACGGCTTTCGATGTGAGAGACCCGTATGTGCCCGTCATCTTTGAAGAGTAAAATACAGAATAAACCCCGAATTCGAAGCGACGAAATGAACGCAAGGATGAGGAAAATGGTCCCAGTAAATTCACCACACCTATGATAACGCCCTCCGTGATTTTCACATCGGAAAATTCGCGTGACACGGGTCGTCATTTCCCGCGTTACCGCCGATGGTGTCGGATATGGTTGAAGTGAGCGAGATATTTTGGTCAGCGCTTAAGGGGGAGTGCTAGACAATTTTATTGTATTTTCAGATTTTGAGCCATAACATTTATTAATGTGTTATGAACATTTTCTCTTCGATAAAGCATAATATATATTCGTAGTAAACTGCTCGACATAAATAATAATTGAATATTTCATTAATTTGTCACGCAGAATCATTGCACGTTAGAATTATAGGTTAACTTTCAAGAATTCTCTTACAATGATTCTGCATGATAAAGTAATGAATGATTCAATTATTATTTATGTCGAGCGGTTTACCAAGAATATATTATATGCTTTGTCGAAGAGAAAATTTTGATAATACAACTTGAATAAATGTTATGACTCAAAAACAGAAAATGCAATAAAATTGTCTTAACACTCCCCCTTAACGACGCCTTAAGAGCCGATGAGTGTGAAGTGAGGTGAAGGGACAAAACAGCACCCATGATCGAGCCGGGATTCGAACCATGACCTTTTGCGACTAACCGGCTATTGTACGGAGGCCTGCTCTCCGTGTTACGATGGAAACTAACTGCACTCTAAGAGAGGTAAGCTAACCTGATATAAGGAAGGGAATATTCCTTTAATTGTATTGAAAATGAATGTTCCTTCACATGAAATGAAAAATTACCTCAATGCACAGTAAAATTGTGCAAATATGTGTGAGACAAGTATCGTACGATTTATGTAGACGTTGTTTACATCAGGTAACCAACAGAAAAATACTTTAGTCTAAATTACCAATTGTCGGTTGGTTAGCGTGGACTGCTGATGGAAGGTAATGTGGTTCCAACCCGACTTCCAACGAAAATTTCAATTTCAGTATTCAAATTTCGTGTAATCTGTACAATAACAATCTTTTTTGTTAAAGTGCGAGGAAAACTGTTTATTAAAGAAGGAATTTCCCCTTAAGTGTGTCCACGTGGCAAAAATTCAAAATTTTATATTTGCCAGGCATTGTGTTAGTTTTATAGACGTTACTTGTGACTACATTTTCCACTTGTAAATATTTTTTAGCTCTCATAGTTTTCCCATAGCAGCATGCCGAAGTCAGAATTTGCAAGTTACAGGAACTTAACAAAAACCAAGCAACTTACTCGAATGAAATAATTTACACTGGAATTTGATATTTTGGCCACTATGCTAAAAAATTTAAAAACAGACATCGAAGTAATTTCGTCGTTTTTAAAATGTGCAATAAATAAAGCAAATTTTTGTTATTTTCAGATTTTTTTAAGTACAAAGGAATTACATTGTGTGTTTTGTATTTAATGAAAAATGTTGAATTTTGAAATGAAGATTTAAAATTTCAATTTTTTTTTAAATACAAAAAATATTTTTTTCTTGTATTTATATATGTTAAATCATAGCTTGTGACATTGTAATACACTGTGAATTTTTTCGGTCTGATATGTCTGTTGGTTTTAGTGGAGTACAAAAAACCGTAAAGTGCAAATTTGTACGTTTACAAGTCATTGCGCAAAAACCATCAGAGATACATTCCTAAGAGGAAGATTTAGTCACAATTTATGTTTAAAGTAAGAAAAGGAATATCTGGTACAAAAAGAAAAGACTGAAAACTGAGGTGAACCGCGCCCGTAACAAGCTATTACGAGCAAACTATGCGAGATATAAAAATTTCATATGAGCGGAATTTAGTCACATTTTGTGTCTAAAATAATATATATATATATATATAATATATATATATATATATATATATATATATATATATATATATATATAATATATATATATATATATATATATATATATATATATAT